>ML824777.1:85110-97107 GCA_009831015.1 Picea engelmannii | reverse complement strand
CCATACATGCCCACATGTCACAAAAGTAGGATAGTGGTTGCAATTTTGCTTTCTTAGATCAAAAAACTAGGAGAGTTTAAAGGTTTGTAACGGGCCCACACATGCCCACATGTTCAATCTAGGATAGTTTCATGCTTTTTTTAGATTAAATCACACATAGGGAGTTAAAAGATAGTAACGGACCACATGTCCACACGCTAGTTTCCTAGGGATTTTGAATTCCACAAGGCTGTACCAATGACATCTAGCTAATTAGGTAATCACACTTTTGTAAGGACCAAGCGAAGTCCACATGCAGCAAGGTGACATCTAAATAACTAAAATTTGGTACACTTTTCACTCACACACAAAAGTCATTTTTTTCCACTCACGTAGCCTCTTCTCGAAATGTGGAGGTCCAAGTAGGTTTCCTCCAAAGGGATTCTGAAAGCACCCCATCTTTTCTTGACAGGACTATCCACTCCCACTTTTAATCAAACGAGGTTGGTTTTCACCCCTAGTCTCACAAAACAACATCATCTAAAAACTTTCTAAAAAAAACTCACTAAGTTTTCCTCCACAGGAGGTGCCAAAAGAAGTTTTTAGTCTAGGTAGGATTTCGGGGATAGGCATCCAAATAACTCCCCGTTATCTGGTTCTCACAATTTCAAACATAGAGGTTGATAAATAGGGAACTTCAAAATCCTCCAAGTCCAGTGTTCCAATCACCATAAGGCAGGGAGATACCCGTGAAGGGTCGAAGGCCAAGGTCTGGTTGTTCTGTGCGTCCCCCCTTTGAGGCACCCACCTCTTGGCGATTGTGGGCTGCAATTTCACCTTGATTGGATTTTGTGTGGCTATTGGGAAATATCGCCAGCTCTTTCGGGATATGCCCCCTCTACCCCTCATTATAACCAGTTGTTTCATCCTTCACTAGTCTCTCTTCCGGTGACTTCAGACCCCACTGTTGAGAACTATTGGAAGGTCCAGTACTATTTGAGAGGAAGGACGTTACGTCTTCTAGGACACGAGCATTTTCTTTCTTTTGATTCCCCCACGTGGACAAAACCCTCTTACCCACATATATGTTTATTTCTCATTTATGTATGATGCACATCTGATTACAGTTTGACTTTGATATATATATTGTGTAGACAGTTACAACAAAGACTCTTGTTTCTATATTTCTCTCACCACTTTGTGCACACATTCACACAACTCATCTGACATCATAGGAGAACCACAGAACCCCCGTCATTCACAACACTTGCTCAACCTCCCGCCTATCTTAGGGGGAGTATCTGGTCGTACCCGCTCATCGGTACCTCCTTCACACACTCCTGTGAGTGCTATTATCTTAGTATCAACTTTGCTTGGTTCTACCTTACTTGGGTCAAATTCCCAAGATCATCCATTCACTCACTCTCCTTTGCACGGGAGCGGAGGACCCACTTCCTCTCAAGGAGGAAGCACAAACCCACCTAGTCCCCATCACGGGTCAGGTTCACAACATAATATGGCTGGAGCTAATCCTCCCACCCCACTACAGATGCCATATTTGGCCTCTCTCAACATACCAGATCTTACCAAGATGACCAATGATCCTATATTGCATGACGCCACATGGCCTGCAATGCCAACAAAACTCCCTTCAGACATCCCAAAGTTTGAAGGAAATGCGGGGGATGACCCCGCCAACCATGTCATGACTTTTAATCTATGGTGTTCTTCTAATAGCATCATGGATGATTCCATCAGACTGCGACTTTTTCAACTCACACTTACTGGCCCGTCAACCAAATGGTATGTTGAAGAAAAATCTGGGTCCCATGGGACCTTTGAGTCGTTGGCCAAAGCCTTCTTGACATTTTTCCAATTACCCATCCGCCATGACAACGGTCTAGAACTACTGTCTAACTTAAAACAGACCTCAGCCACCCACATCGTTGACCACATTCATGAGTAGCGTAGGCGACGTAGTTTTTGTAAAGCAGAAACCACCAAGCAACAATGCCTTGATTGGTTTCTTAGATCACTTGTCTCTCTACTTGGAAAAGATGTCGCTTCCACCTTCCCGCGATCTGAAGAGGAAGCCATCAATAAGGCTCAACAGTATGACCTTATCTACGCACAGTCAGGGTACTTATACACGGTACTTCCTGATCTTCCTAAACCAATGCCATTTGGCCAAGACAAACCTGGGATGTCACACTCAGCAGACGGACTAATAGGTGCCACCACACACCATAGTCCACAACCCCAACCACCACCGATGTATGGAACACCTCAATACCCGCCGGCATATGGGGGCACTTCTTATTACCCCCCACCCCCTTATCAACAACCATACCCTGTTGCTATACCTCCACCCATTAGTGGACCACCACCGACACCTCCCATACATCCACCTGTTCCCACAAATAGTGGCACCCCCTCAACATCAGCTTATAGTACTAGCAAAATCACTCAACCTTCCTATGTACCTTATGGATCGGTACCACCACAAAATCCATACTTCCCATTTCCTGGTCCTCCACAACCCATGGCTCCCCCACATCCACATGTGGGGGTGAATTTTGTTCAACCCTCTGCTGCTCAACAATACCAAAATTTTGAACATTTTAACACAGCCAACCCTTCGAACAATGCCAAGAAGAAAGGATGGAATAGGAATAATAATAACCTGGGTCAAGGCGGGAATCAACCCCCACAACACCAATCCACTGGGGGCAACCAGAACCAAGGGAACCAAAACCCCCAAGGGGGCAACAACAACAAATGCCCAGGGAAAAATAATGTTAAAACAATCCACCCTTGTGCTCTTTGTGGCGAGTTCGGTCATTACACTCACCATTTCCCCCAGATCGTTGATTTCAAAAGGTTGAAAGACTCAGGTAGTCTTCCCCATACCCCTGCACAAACTACCCCTCAGCAGGCACCACAACAGTATGTGCAACAACCCCCTCCCGCTGTGCTGCAAAACCCTATCCCTCATCAAGGCATGATAAACATCCAACAGGATGCACAGCGTCCCCCACCTCAGGTGGGACAATACCACAACCCGAACAATCCAATAGAGCGAACGATTCTCCTCACCAGTGAGAAAGAAATTCTTCTGCAAACACGCAATCGTCAGTATCAGACATCAGCTGAGTCTACTCCTATCTCTCCAGAGACAAACCCTACACCAACGGGACCCCCGTTAGTGATCCCTCGCCCTTCTGTCGAACCACCATTACGCATCCCTCGCATCCCCTTGCGCAGGAATGTTCATAACCCATAGGCTAGGGCAGCACATAACTACAGTTTGGTAGACGAGTTAGCACAATCCCTGGCTGCCATGTCAGTCTTGGAAGTCCTCCAGACTTGTCCAACGCAGCGGAAATCACTACTTTCCGCCTTAGGGGCAGTCGACCCTGCTGATACTCGACTCATCACCTTTGACCTTGATAGCTGTGAACCTCGTCTTCCTTCTTTGGTCGCTATTCAAATACCAGTAAAAATACGAAACATCACAGTTCATCGGTGTATTATCGATGAGGGTGCATCTACATGCATCATGTCCAAGACTGTATGGCATAAACTTGGTTCCCCGGAACTCATACCTTCCGCCATCACATTACGAGCTTATGACGGACGACCCTCATCTCCTGAAGGGCTCTTCCAAAATGTCCCCGTGGAACTCGGGGGCAAAACTATTCTCATTGACATTGAAGTTATCGACGCTCCGCTCGATTACAATATCTTGTTCGGACGTAGCTACATGTATGCTATGAAGGCAGTGGCATCATCCGTCTTTCGGACAATCATGTTCCCCCACAACGGAAAGATTGTGACCATCGAACATGTTTCACATTATGAGCCTAACCCATCGGCCAATCTCGATAACATTCTTCCCCTCATTCACACCAACATAGACGCATATCTACTCATTGAGATGGGTCCTGGGATTTTTAAAGATCCATCCTTATTAGGGACGTACCATGGAGCACCACCACTCCTTCCCCCTAATCAGGTATGCGTCGTTTCATCTAACGGAACTCACACGGAGGATACTCTTCCTCCTCAAGAGGCTTCCGTCATTCCTGACGTCTCAACAGTCGCAGAACCACTCCAGTCGGATCCTCCTACGCACTCGTCGACCCCTTCGTTCCACGAATCCACACCCCCTCAAGGGCCTAATCCCGTTTGGGAGTCATTTCCCTGACCCCTCACTCAAATTCCCTTCTTTTACCCTCCACCCGGTATAGAAGCTTTCCAGGTAGCCGCAACGCTCACATTACCCAATATGGTGATAGCAATCCCAGTGTGGTATTTACATCCACCTGAGATGGTCCATCGCCCACAGGAAGGCCTCCCCATGACGATTCTTTTCCTCAATCCAACTACCCCCATACTCCCTACCCCCCCTACTATAGCCGGGGGTAGGCGAAAGAAGAAGGAGCCCACAACTCCACTTCCTCCATGCATTCCACCACCTTGCGCATTATGTGAGAAAGAGGGTCACCAAACCAATAACTTCCCATCACTACTGGAATTATGGAATTTGATTCCCCTAAATCAAACTATCACAACACCCATTACTACTGCTAGTCCTACTACCACCCAACCTTCCAGTAGTAAAGGGATGAGGACCAAATTCGCGTGTGCCATCTGTTTCGAATATGGCCATTATACCCATCACTGCCCAGCACTGCCACGCTTTCGGCAGACATTAGTGGCAGTACGCCAGAACGTCCAGGACAACCCACACCCTGCTATGTCCTCACCCAACATCACTGACATTCGCTATGTCACCACTACAGTCAATGAACGTATGAGATGCCCTTGTTCTCTCTACGATTCATTAGCTCACTTTACATACCAGTGTCCAATCATCCTCGCATATAGGCAACGCCAATTGACCCTGTGTCACCAACTCGCAGCGGCGGTAATTGACATTCCTTCGTTACTCGAGGATATTCATATCATTTCTCCAGAACCCGAGGCACTCCCAACGCCTCCATGGTTCTTACATGACACCTCTGAGGATTTACCCCGCAACCCCCCCAACTCTCCCGTTCATTCCCCTATGGACATTATCCATCCAACCACCACGGGTACCCCTCAGTGCTTCAACATATGTTTCATGACGAGTGAACCCTCATCATCTGCTCGCACCACTCCCATTGCTTCCCCAGCAGGGGGCAATCACACTAGAGCTGAGATCACTCCTTACGACCCCTTATATTCCCATCATTTCCAATGCGACGAGGAAATACTGGAAGAGCTACACCGCCCCGACTCTCCTTGGGACGCATTACATCATCGTGCCCTCTTCCTTCCCCAGGAAGCCCTCATGCCTCCTAACCAAAACCCCATTTACGCGGTCGAAACCAAAGATTTTATCCCATCCGGGCCTATCGATTGGTTCAACAATCCCATTCCTTCCCCTGACGCCTTTGAAGAAGGTAATCTGGCTAACATTTCCATTAAAAATGGCGTTGTCGAAGAAATCATCATTGGAGCTGCGTGCACTCCTCAGGAAATCGCTGCCTACAAAGCCCTCTTCCAGGAATATCGGGATATCTTCATCTGGTCATACACGAAGATGCCTGGCCTCGACCCATCTATTGTCTAACATCGCATCGACACCTGGCCAGACATCACACCAGTTCGCCAGAAACAACGACCGCTACACCCATCCAAATCCGCGGCTATCAAAGCCGAAATAGACAAATTACGTACGGCCGGATTTATTTATCCCATCGCTTACACTTCATGGGTTTCCAAACCTATACCCTTCGACAAAAAACAGGGCACCATTCTCGTTTGCACAGACTTTCGCGGTCTCAATAACGCATGTCCAAAAGACAACTTTTCAACGCCTTTCATCGATCAAATTATCGACGACTGCATCGTCCACGAGGCTCTCTCCTTTATGGACGGATTCTCTGGCTATAACCAAATTCAAATCCACCCAGCCGATCAATATAAAACCACATTCATTACCCCGTGGGGTAATTTTGCGTATCGTGTCATGCCTTTCGGCTTAAAAAATGCTGGCGCAACTTTCCAGTGGGCCATGACATACATCTTTCATGATCTGGCTGCAATCATCCTTGCCTACTTGGACGACCTCACAGCTCGATCTAAGAAGCGTACCCAACACCTCGATGATTTACGAATCATCTTTCAACAGTGCCGCCAGTACAATATCCGCTTGAACCCCCTCAAGTGTGTATTCTGCGTCACCGCAGGGCGCCTCCTTGGTTTTATCGTTTCCCAAAGCGGTATTACCGTAGACCCCCTCAAAGTCAAAGCCATCACCGAAATTCCACCTCCTCGGAATTTACGACAACTGCAGAGTCTGCAGGGAAAAGCTAACTTCCTCAGACGCTTTGTTCCAGATTACGCCATACGCGCACATGGTTTCCTTCACTTACTTCGTCACGACATCCCCTTTCACTGGGATGACTATGCCCAACAGTCGTTTGACGATCTCAAAGCAGCGCTTTCAAATGCACCTTTGATTAGTGCACCTGACTATAATCGCGACTACATCCTCTACGTATCAACATCAGTTGTATCAGTAGCCGGCGTCCTCGTCCAGCTCGGAGATGACAATCGTGAACATGTCATTTAATACGTTAGTAAGAACCTCTCGGGACCACCCTTGAAGTACAAACACGAAGAGAAACTTGCTCTGGTAGTTGTCCTCGCAGTCCAGAAACTGCTCCATTACATTAATCTGCTTCGCACCACGAAGGTCGTCGCAGATTCAAACCCTATGCAATATTTTCTCAGTCGTCGCCAAGTTAACGACAAATTCGCTCGATGGATCGTTATCCTCCAGGAATACGACCTCGAGTTCTCAACACCTAAGAGTAAGAAGGCCCTCGTTCTCACCGAACTTGTCACGAACCTTCCTTCTGACACCACCAGTCCCCCCGTCAACACCGACTTTCCTGACGAACATCTCTTTTACATCGCCTCAGATGATCCTTGGTATGGCGACCTCCTCGTCTACCTACGAACTCAAAAGTTTGGTAACCATCTATCACGAGATGATCGTCGGTGTATTCTCCATCAGGCCCCCCACTATCTCCTCATCAGAGACATCTTATATCGACGGGGCGTCGACACCATTCTTTGTCGTTGCCTGACTATTGACGAAGCCAACCAAGTCTTAAACGACTACACAATGGTGCTTGTGGGGGCCATCTTTCGGGTATATCCATGGCTCAAAAGATTATCCGAGCCGGTTACTTTTGGCCTACCTTGTTTCACGATTGCATTCATGCCATGAAACGATGTGAGCAATGTCATCTCTACGCCAACAAAGCTCGAGCTCCCCCCGCTCTTCTTCACCCTGTCATAACCGCGGGCCCCTTTTGTAAATGGGGCATCGACTTTATGACTTGTAATCCCCCCTCCAGCAATGGTCACAAGTACATTGTTGTCGTTGTTGATTACTTCACCAAATGGGTCGAAGCTATGCCCACTTTCAACAACACCGTTGAAACTGCAGCGTGCTTCTTCTTTAACCACGTCATATCCCGTTTTGGCATACGACTCCAACTTGTTTCCGATCATGGGAAACACTTCGAGAATGAGATTTTCGTCGAACTCTCATCTCGATTAGGCTTCTCTCACAAGTTCGCCTCACCATATTACCCTCAGTCAAACGGACAGGTCGAGGCAGTGAACAAAATCCTCAAGACCATGTTACAACGCACGGTTAATAAACATAAAACCAATTGGCATCATATGTTATTTTTCGCGCTATGGGATTATCGAATGACAGTAAAGACCGCTACAGGTTTCACGCCATTTCATTTAGTCCATGGGGTTGAGGCAACTCTTCCCATCGAGTGCGAAATTCCCACCCTCCACACCGCAATTGAGCTATTACCTGACACTGCTCCCATGGAGCAGCGCTTGCTGAACTTGGAGTCGCTGGATGAAGATCGCCGATCTTCATTACAGAACAACGAGGCAGCTAAAAAATGATCCAAGGCTACCTTTGATCGCCATGTCAACCTTCGATCATTCCGCGAAGGCAACCTTGTCCTGGCCTATGATATTGCTCATGATACCTTTGGCCATGGAAAATTTGAATCACTTTGGCATGGCCCTTACATCATCCAACATTTCCTCACCAAAGGCGCATACATCCTGGCCTCCCCCGAAGGCCTCTCACTCAAGGAACCCGTCAATGGGTTATACCTCAAGAAATTTTATGCTTAAAAGTAGTCATACTACTTTAGGTTATTTCTTTTTCTAGTGTTTTTAATCTTTTTTCTCTCACCTCTCTCATCTAAACTATCCTTTGTGTTATTGACAGATGCTTCCTCCACCAACCTACCACATTGGGTATGCTGACGGCGCTAGCCGTTGGACACAAAATCTCACTTCGGCTGCTTGGGCTCTCTATACCCCCTCACAGGAAATGCTACATTCAAGCGGCATCTGTTTGGGACCAGCAACCAACAACCAGGTCGAATACACTGTGGTCATTGGCCTCCTGGCCGACGCCCAACGTCATCATATTTGCCACCTTAGCATCTTCCTCGACTCTCAACTAGTCGTTCTCCAACTCAACAATGTTTACCGTGTACGCGATCCGTGCCTTTTTCGCAAATACCTACAGGTTAGATTATTATCTCGACATTTTGATTCCATCACATTTACACATATTCCAATACAATTGAATCAAACAACAAATGAAATAGCTAACATGGTGTTAGATTGGCATATATCACATCAAGCTACACATAGATAGACATCTCATACATCTTGTCACAACATATAGATAGAATCGACAACATCATCATCAACAACAAAAAAAAACACATGTAAACAACATCGGGATCTCAAAAAGGTGTATACTCATATATATATATATATATATATATCAAGGCCTCTCCAGCCATCCGAATGTTTACATACAAAAAATACATATGCCCGCAGGCCAGTGCCACACCTCGGTACAAAATCGGCTCACCAGCCTATATACAACAAAAATAAACTGGTATACAATATACATACATCAGGGTGCCTCTATTGCACCCCCAGATGCCCCTCCCTCAGGAGGCGGTGGTGGCCCACCCCCACCTGCCCCAGGCGGTGGTGGTGGAACACCTGCAGGACTCTCCTGCCCCGGCGACAGGTGTCCACTAGTCATCGCGGTGATCACAACTGCTTGTCGCACTATACCCCACCATGGTGGTGGTAATCCTATGCACTTCTCCATGAACCCCTCGTCCTGGATGCGGATCCACATGCCCTCAGGCACGTCCTATAACACCGTCTCAAGATGACGATGTATATCATCAAAATCGACTCCGGCTGCCGTCGGAGGAGCGTGTGATGGCCCTGATCTGGGATCATCAAACCGACACCTCCTCGCTGCCCTCTCGGGCTCTGCTGGTCGCCCCACGACCTCATCTCGACGACGCCTCTCTCCACGTGGCAGTCTCTCCGGCTCTCGCTGAACCAACGCTCTCTGCCACTCCACCTCGCGCCCGCAAGGTGCCACATCTGCATGTGCACCAAACAACAAACAAATGATCGTATCAGCGTCTATATCACATATGAACTGGTATATCAAAAGCTAACATAAATCAAAACATACAAATCCACAACATACCTCGATGGTCGAACACCTCCCCAGGAGGCAACACCATGTCCGGGTCCCCCCGGAAGTCAACCCCAGCATAGGGGTATTGAAGTATCACTTGCGACATCTGTCGCCATATCTGCGCCACCTACATCACGGTTGTCCCTGGGTCACTTTTCGTCCTAGGCCCTCGAGGCACCTTTTTTCCATATCATGGACAGCTACGCACGCGCATAGTCCCATTTGTCAAATACATGCTCATATCTTTAATTCTCTTCAGATATAGTTCACTTTAGGTATTTGGTTGTTCTGTGCGCAGGTACTTGGTCATCGGTCACTGACATCATCCCTTCAGGTATATCTCGTCAGCACTGGCATGTAGTCTCCCCCGTTGTATTGCATTTCCATTTCCAGTCACACCCTCTGATATTTACCTTTAGGATCATCATTCCCGGCTCTGCAGTACTCACACCTCCATTTGTATCATCGGTACTGTAATCCGGTAGCATTATCACCCACATGAGTTGTCCCATTCATAACACCTTTTGGCACTTTTGACACTCATGCTGTTCTTCATTTTCCCGTAGGGATGGGAGTCCCGGTAGTCTTTCATCATGATGCGCATCAACCACATACTTCTTCTCCTCATTTTTGCTAGCTTCCCATATGGACTCCCAGATCATCGCTTTATGGTTCTATTCTTTTACCTACACCTCCGCAGGATCATGAACCCTCCATTTCTTCCACCATCAGTTTGCCCATCTGCGAACCTATCTTCATTTCACCTACCTCATACGGAAACTCACCAATGGGGCCCCCACCCTTCATCTGTTTTCCAAGAAATTTCTGCCCTCCTTGGGGCACTCGTTTCACACCGGGGCACCCGTTTCTGTATTTGTACATTTTTCCCAAATTATTCATTATTTATTGTACAAACGCCTTTATTTTCAGTCATTACCTTTCGTCGTCACCGTTGGTGACTTGCTTCTTTTTTTGGCCAAAAGCAACCCATGTCCCCTTGGTTGGAGCATTGCTTTTCATCTCCCCTTGCCGGCATCGTCCATATCTTCAGAGCACTCTACAGATATTTACCTCTACCCTCCGAATTTGGTTACCTTGTCTCGCCTCTGGCACAACTTATCACTCGTCTTGTCGTCCCCCTGACACTCGACCTTGTTACACGGTTACGACCACTTTTCCAGCTCATACATCCTCCAGCCAAGGGCAGTCTTGAGTCTTCCCACTTCTTGACTTCGTCTATGCACCTCTGCCACTTCCTCACCTCTGTAGATTCTATGAATCCCTTTGCTTCTGGGAGTTGCGTCCCCCTTTTGTCGACCACAACACACTTTTTCCAGAAGGGCGACCGTATCTTGATTCTCATTCTTCATTTAATGAGAGATCTCAGACGACACAGGGTGAAACACCATTTCTCCCTGCTGTCGTTGGCCCCCATAACATTCGACGCCAACACTTTCTCATGTTATGGTGGGTCTTACTTTGTGACTATTGCAGTTCTTTTTATCATTTGTCGAAGACCTTTGAACCTGGTAGGGACATCAATGCCCACATCATCGTCGTTGATTATTACCGCGATCATTACCTGTTGTTCAGAGTATATTCCTTTGCAGAATTGTCTCCTGCCTTTGTTATTACCGCCCCCGAGGGCGTTGCAGCCATCTACACCAACACTTCCGTCATATTTTTGTCAGAGTTACATAACACGAGCATGGGGCATGCCCTCCTCATTTGTACACAGTTGTATATTGTTATGCACCTCATAGAAGGTCGGGTTCTACCGGTTCCTTTCTTCTCCAAAAGATTGCTCTACACAGTCTCACTATTGCTCTCTCTTACAAACACATTCTCAGTACAAGAAACATTCATGGATTTCGGCTATACGTATGATCCTAACCTCATCCATCAGGGGGCATCTGTTATCACTGAAATTTCGTCCGCACATGGCGACAAGAACTCAACATCGTCAAAACAGGAATGAGGTCATTCATGGCACTGAATTAGTTTCACAGCATTGCAAAAAGGTCAAAAGCTATACAAAGTAACCAAAAATCAAAGGGCGCTTTACAGAAGTTGGGTGCGCGCGCATATGCGTGGAACTGGAACGTACAATGCGCGCATGCACGCACGACGCGCGACTGTTGGCGCAAAAACCCGCGCACCTGCTAAACGACGCATTTATTGAAATTGGTCGGCCTTCCAACCACTTATGGATCAGCTCCCAAGCCGATTTGACCCCAAATCTGAGCTGAATCTGCATGGTAGGCTGGTCAAAGACCTAATTGAGCCCTAAAGAGCCCCTTTTCACACCTCAAAGGGGTTACATAATCACCCAATGCTATGCTATAAAAAGCCATGAAGAAACATCATTTTCTCAAGGAATTTCATGTAATGTTATG
>ML824777.1:14047-79929 GCA_009831015.1 Picea engelmannii | reverse complement strand
CCTTATAAACCCTAGGGAGAAACGCACAGCCCGCAAGCACGCCCTCCGAGTAAATCGAGGTGAGAATCGACCTTGAGACCTCATTTTACATAGTTCCTTCCATTTACACGGCACTTGCCAATCGGTCTACACCCCTGCGGGCATAAAATCTGTGTATATTACAGAAACTTATATAAATTTTATTTTATATTGCAACATTATTTTCATTAATAAATCAGCCTCAATCCTATTAATTAATACTTGTGGATTGGGAGAATATTTTTGAGGCTATGAAACCCAGGGTGACATTCCCGACTATCTTGTCATAGCTAGGAAAGATTCGAAAATAATTGAGTAAGGTAATTCATACCTTTTCCTCAACAACATTGAATCTAGAAGGCACAACCAAATTGTGTTATTTGCATTCCTATCTAGCTTCTTCCAATCTTCTTCCAACATACCCATAGGTGCAATACCAAGATCCACAATGACCCATTATTCTTTGTCTACAAGAAGATCCTCCATCTTCAGCTTCCATAGCTCAAAAATTTTCCCATTAAATTTCTCGATCTTTATCTTAAAATTGCTCACAATTTTCTTTCATCATAAGAATCACCACTACAGAGCTTCCACTGAAACTAGGTTTATCACAAACCCAAGATAACCAAACCCTTAGCAACAAAGGCATCCCCAACCAATAATTAATTTTATACCAAAGGTAGTTTTTAAAACTTTACAATATAGCAATTTCGGTGTAGATTCTTTATAAAACAAAAAGGAAATAATAGTGATCACACATAGTACTACGAAAAATACCCCGGTAACTGAAAAAACTAGAAATATGTTTAGAACCGCACCTCTAACTCTCATTGTATTAACTTCACCATTACAATACTTTATATATATACCAAAGGTAGTTTTTAAAACTTTACAATATAGCAATTTCGGTGCAGATTCTTTATAAAACAAAAAGTAAATAATAGTGATCACACATAGTACTACAAAAAATACCCTGGTAACCAAAAAAACTAGAAAGATGTTTAGAGCCGCACCTCTAACTCTCATTGTATTAACTTCACCATTACAATACTATATATATGATCTCACATAATCCAAAACCCTAATCCATTGACCCAAATTAGATTCCTTATCTGAAATTACATTACAATGGGACAAAAAACACCAAAAATAGGCCAAAACAACCCAAAAAGTTTTACTCGAGGGCCTTGCACCCTCCCCCCCACCCCACGCTCGCCCACTACACCCAGTGAAACATGAATGCACATGGGGATAATTTTGCAAATAATATAACACATACCCAACATCCATAACCTCTATTCTATCATGAATCGTACTCATTTTATCATCCCTTGTCAAGATTTCCTCCTAAGGTAGATCAAAATGGTATGGAACCATATCCTCTTTTGTATCTCCTCCCCTTCACATGATTGTTGAACATGCATGTGGTTGAGGATTATTAGTTGTTTAGGTTTCCACATATCATCATAATTGGGGCGATGCCTACCCTCCCTAACACCCCATCCAATGAGAAAATTAAAAAAAAATGTTTCAAATATTTTTTTAAAGTAAACCATGTTTCAATTGTATTAAAAACAAAGTTGTGGACACATCATACAATGCGTTAATACAAATAAAAAACAAAGAGTTTGATATCTAGGATTCAAAAAGTCCCAAAATTTTCAACAAGACTACCCACACGTTGATTTGTTCTCATAGTTCTTTCAACATAACTAAAAAGCTTACAACTATAAATTAATATACAATGGCCTAACGAAAAAAAAATAAAAAATTCATGACATAAATAAACATAAGCTTTAAAATAAGACATTCCAACTGACGGATTCTTGCTTGAAATCTACCTCACAATTGGGTTTTAAGGTTGTATTTTCATATTCCATCTATCCTTCTATTTGTTGTACTTTATCTTTATCCTTGACAACTTATTTGACAAACCCAATAGATACCTTTGGAAAAGAAGCCAAGGAATGAGAGCTCATAGTTAGTCTTAGAACCAATTCATATAACATATTATGGTTTGCAACTGACTTCTCAATTTGATTGCTTTGGCTAGCCACCATTACTTTCAATTTTGCATGCCTAGCTCTTTGAGCCTCAAACTGGAAAGTCATCCTTCTACTAAAATGGGAAAATGATACTTGTAGGTTCTCAATTTAATAAACATTCCTCCACTGAACTTAACAATATTTCACATGGATTGAAATTACCGGAGTTTCTATGGCCCTCAATGTTGAATGGAATCAAGCAAAGGGGATTAAAACCAAATCTTAGTGAAGAACCAAACTAATACTACGCTGAGAAGCATTGTCTTTCCGAGCTATTTTTATAGCTTCCGTAAAGAATTCCAAATCCCCTCCCTCTTTCTTTGTGAATAAACTTGAGGATATGGCTGAGGTTAATCTTCCCTATCAACCTCAAGACACAAATCTCTTGCCCTAGTGGATTAGGGCCTGATTGGACAATTTAGAAGAATCTGGCCATCCTCAAATATGGTGGCTACATGGTTGCAAAAGAACACGAAATCCCACATCAATGGCTCTCTAAGTCACTTCTTTTGTGGTAGAGGATAATATGTTTTTTTTAGATAAAATAATATAGGGATCTAATATTTTGAAGTGGTCCATACTTCCTAGAGGCCAAAGGAATGTATCTAAACAAATGGACTCCAGATTTCAGTCCAGAAAATGAAATTCCCTTCATAGTTCCAGTATAGGTTCATCTCCCACACCTCCCCCTCCACTTTTGGAATGATGATTCCCTAATATGGATAGGGAAATCTCTAGTTCGTTACATTGACAGAGTTGATCTCAAAGAAAACATGTTCTCTGGTGCCCATATCTGCGTGGAGGCCAATTTAGAAAAAGGAATACCAAAATTTGTGCTTATCTCTTTTGATAACTGGAAGCACATCCAACAACTATATTATGATAAAAAAAAATTCAAATGCAATCTCTATCACGAATATGGGCACTTCACCAAAAACTGCAAGAAAGTGAAATCCCATTCTGTGGTCACCCCAGGTCAGAAACTCAGTGGAAATCGTTATCTCACAAAGTTGATCATGGGGTTAATATCGTTATCAAAAAAAACTCTCCTTCGAGTGTCAAACACTCTTCTTCTACAGGCCTCCCTCAAGAGGCTCCAAATTCAGGGCTGATTCCACCCTCTTCTAGAATCCCCAAACCCTAAAAAATAATTTCCAATGTCCCCCAGAAGAACAACTTCAGTGCTCTTGATCCATCAGATGACCACCATGAAAATATTCGATCTCAAGAAATGGGGGTGGATTATATCATCTGGGAGCCACCTTCAGTACAAAACTGAGAAACTTTCCATTCTATTGAAGAACCACAATTGGCCAAATAATATTTGAGGTTTGATCTCAATTGGCCTCAAGAGGTCAACCTAACGATGTCAGAAGTGGGCATGGAAGAAACTAAAAATTACAGGAACACATAAGTGACATTTCAATATTCTAGAGATAAGGAAGTAGAAATGGGTAACTCAATAGATGAGGATATGTCCTTAGAGAAGAACTTACCATGTTGGTCAGGGAGGAACTCTTTGAAAATTGTAAGAGAAGAACAAACAAATAGGGAGATCATATTGGGATCCCGACAAACGATAGTCAAAATGTATGGAGGCTCAAAACAACCAAAGGCTCCTAGAAGTATCAACCCTCCTAAGGGAGGTTCATCCAAAACAATCCTTAAATAATGACTCTCGTCTCCTATAAATGTAGGGGTATCAACAACGACTCTAAAATTTATATTGCCAAAGATATTATCAAATCAAAAATGTCTGCAATACTCTTGATCCAAGAGAGTAAGATGAAATCCAGGGAAGCAGTCAAAATCAGAAATCAAATTTGGAAACATAATGAAGGAATTGAAAAAAAGACTCTAATGGGGCTTCATGGGGTCTGTTAACCCTCTGGAATACTCAGTAGGTAAGTTTATATTTTTCACACCATACTCACAATTGGATTCTTACAAAATTCAAGTTTTTGAAAAATGAAAAACACATTGTAGTATTCAATTTATACATGATCATCAATCTAAAGGATAAGGATACTTGTTGGACATTTGTTGAGGGAGCCTTTTAGGCCCTAATAGTCATCACATACATGATTATTTGTAATAAATGGATAAATCTAAGTAAATGTCTGTAACAAATTTTAAATTTAACTAAACAAAGGATTAGTTGGAGTGGGTATAACCACTCCAACCATTTACCCATTGTATAAATAACCCTAAATATGGAACACAAAGACAGTTGGATATCCTTCCAAAATAGTTCTCCTTCTTTCTTGGGTTATGTGTGTTTCTTTATGTGCATTGCAATTTTGGTTCCGTTGCCGCGTGACTTGAATCTAGAGATGATCTTGGAGCAACCTTTTTCTAGTGGATGAGAGCCATACGAAAGAATTCTGCAAAAGGAGAAAGAGTTCAAGAATATGAAAATTCTCATTGAATGAGGATATTGATGAAGGTTCATTCTTAACTATTCACAATGATGCTCAAATCTAAAAAACAAGAAGAAAAAGAGATGGAGAAAATATACAAGTAGAGTCAATTTGCACATAAAAAATCTATAAAAAGATCGATGTGAGAAAGTAAACTTACTCGATGAGAGATCTGTATAGCGAAACAAAGAGAAAGAAAAAGATGCTACGAAGGGTTTTGATGTGCAATAAAAGAAGTATTTGACTAAGTTGTTGGTGGTTTGATTCATTCGAATACGTTTTGAAAGTCAATGAGGAGAAATTCAATGTTGTGGTTAAAAAGAAGAATGTGACGAAGAGATGAGGATTCCAACTTTTCCAGCCATGCATACCTGGGTTAGAGTTGTCACCTCAGAAATTTCACTAAGATCGACAGAAACAATGGAGAGCACTAGACTGCATATGAAAAAATCAAATCATCAGATGACTGTTTCCATATCTCCATAAAGCATTGTAAGAAGTCGAGTCAGTGGATGATCATGTAAGTTTGCTTGCGTTGACTAGAGGGTATGGACGTGCATGTCGACTTGTTTTGACCGGATGCTAGAGACATTGACTCCAACCATGAATATGTCGATGCATGATACCTTTGTATACTCAAATCCGTTGTTCGAAGGATATGTTTCCAATGTAAGAAATGAGATTGCTCATGCAACATGATTGCTACTGTTGATATTATGGTAGCTGTGGGAGGTATTAACCTCCACGTGTAACCCTGACAAGAATAGAATATTCTAGAATCAAGAAGAAACCCTAAAGCATTGGACATAACCCTAGAAGACAATTTAGCGAAAGGAAATATTTAATATTGAGTTTTTAGACTCAATATTTAATAAGGAGGAGCAATATAAATACAGGATTCCAGAGCTCATTTGGACATACACAGCTCACAACTACAAAAGTTTAGTTGTTCGCAAGTCTGGAGAGTAGTTGCAGTTGCAACTACTACAAATTGTATTTTTGGTTTTAGTCTTGGACTCTCTCTTGGTTATCGTTTGGACTTTCTTCTTGGTATGCTAACTCTGGAGAGTGATACACTACCTTGATTGGCTATTAGGCCTAGGGTTTGCTTCCGAAATTATTCTCTGTCAAGGTTAAGGTGCTCGGGGGTGGCTTCGGCCTATGGTTGGGTGACAATATTTCTATATTATATATTGTTAAACAATCACACCTATTATTTCTAACTGGTTATGTACCCACACTATCTTCAGACAGTCTAACCGTTGGAAGATAGATTGGGAGGGATTTTTCTCAGTTATAGTTGCAGTTGTAGTCAAAGTTTTTGTTGCAACAACGAAACCCTAACCCTCTTGTTGAGGCACCTTAAGTGAAGAGATTGACCTAATTTTTGGATATCTTAGTGCACCCTAACCTACCACACCTCTTGGTACTCTCAGCAAGCTAAGACGTAAAGTTTGAGTTTTTGATCAAAGTCAAAGGTTGACCAAGTCAAAGTAGTCATGACTTACTCTATGAAGTTAGAAAACAAGTTAGACGAAGCTTCTAAATTCAGGGCATGGAAGACAAGGATTGATCTCATCCTTGCCAAGAATAAAGTGTTGGATATCGTGAAAGGAAATATTGTGGAACCATAGTTTGAATAAGGAAAAGAAAATGAACCTCAGAACGTTGCAGTTATGGAGAAGTTCAAATACAATGACAACAATGCCATGAGTATCATAGTGGACTCTGTAAAATACCACTTGGTACCCTACATCTCTCATCTTGACTCATGTAAGAATATATGTGATGCCCTAACTAATCTCGTATTAGTCAGAAACATTGGAAAAGTAATGAGTTTGAAGAATGAGCTCCGTGACATGAAAATGAATGATGATGAAAACATAACATCACACCTTGTGAGAATCTCTCAGTTAAGAGATCAACTACAAGTTATTGAAGAGATCATTTCAGAGAAGGAACTGGTAAATATAGTACTCAATGGTCTTCCCAAGACACAGGATGCATTTTCCGCAAGCATGAACACAAGAAAGGAGTATCCCACATTTGAAGAACTTTGGACTTGTTGTGCACAAGAAGAATCAATGATTAATGCAAAATAGAAATCCCAAAAAGAAATACGATGATCAATATTTTACAACAAAGTTCAATAATTTTAGGAATAAGAAGAAGTTTGGCTCAAGAAAGAAACCAAATCAAGAAAATGATATGTTAAAGATACAATGCTTTAACTGTAAAAAATATGCTCACTACAGGAACCACTATCCTGAGTTAAAGAAAAGGAAGGAAACATATGAAGCAACAGTTTCCGAAGAAAGGGAACCCTCAAAGAAAGTCAAGCAGGATAAAACAAACTTCTTCTTCTAAGTCAAGGTAACAATATTCTTCAAAACTCTTGTATATATCATGTTTACATAGTTATTGTACATACCATGTATATCTATTTCTTAGAAGAAAATATGTTCAAGGGAAACAATACCTATGAAAGAATAAAAGGATAAGGAATGTTATTACGATGACTACAAGTCAAGCAATACACATAAAAAGATGAAGTATGTTGACAATATTTGGTAACAATTCTTGTGGAAGCTATTATATAAGTAACAACTTCTAGATAGGCTGAAATCATAATCAAACCTAAAGAGACTCAGAAGAAGTCAAAATAGAGGAAATTATAAAAAGACTTGTGACGCCTTGCAGAAGGCAATAAGAATGCAGACAAAAGAATGGACTATCTTAAATGGAGGGAGTTGATTACAAAATTCCAAAAGAAGAGCATGCATTMATGCATGAAGCAAGGATTAGGATGGAGCTAATCCTAAATKATATGATCCATTGAGGATTATGAAGTATCTATCAATGTTCCCATTGAAAGTAGCAACCATGAAAATAAGCATGCATTCAGTTTGACTTTAGAAGATGTMTTCTTCGAAAATAAGCCTTAAAGTATCCTTGGTTGTCMATCTACATCCATGATCCTATGATGAAAGGAAGAAGTTGGAATCTTCAGKGCATCGAATCTATAGAATACTCCATGGTCGCAAGAGCTAAAGAGAAACATGAGGAGGAACATGAATATTCCAAGAAAGAAAGAAAAAGCCAGAACAACCAGTTATTATACTAAAAATCACAAAGAMTACCAACTTGGTTTGAAATCACTAAGAAGCAATAGAGCAGAAGAAATGTAAGTTATGATAAAGAACAGTGTGAAAAAKASTTATGAATGGAAKCATTGCAAGATTCAGAGGTTCTTCCAAAAGGAGGGAGAAGACTATGAYAACAACTTGTTCCAAATATACCTCTTGTAGTATCCATGGATTAGAATTTACATGTAAAAGACTATTCTTCACAATAAAGAAAGTGAGAAAGAAGATTATACCAGAAAGAAGACCCATGTATGTAGATATAAGAAGACCTTGTATGGATTCAAACAACTTGATGTAGAGTATCTCATATACAACAAAAGTGATGTGAAAACTTTCTATGACAGAGATACTGTATCAGAATAGTTACTCAGAAGTCTGGGGCAAAATCTCATGATGACAGAAGAAGTGCTACTTGGATATGTTTTAGTTTGAGCCTTGCCATGATGTCATAAGCTAGCAGGAAACAAAAGTGTTGAATTCGACCATAATATATTATAATGATCAGAGCTATATGAAGCCTTTAGAGAAAACCAATGTTCCATGACAGACCGAAGTACATTGAGATCAAGCATTACATTCTTCCCGATGAAGTCCAGAAAAGAGAAGTGGTTCTCCAATATATCTCCACAAATGAGAAAATAACAGATATTTTGGTAAAGCCTCTGTCCAAGATGAAAAAGTTTTCGTACTTAAGAAACAAGCTAGGGCTCGTGGATACAAATTCCTTATTGAAAAAAGGAAGAGATTAATCCCAGGTAGGGAGGGAGCAATGATGTGTTATTGATTTATGGATAGTCATTTTTCAGTTTGAAAAATGGTCTAGGATGAACATTTCCTTTCCAGTTCATAAAGTGGTTTGATATTTCTAATAGACAGGCATTTTCCAGTTCGGAAAATGGTCTAGATCGGACAATCATTTTCTTAATGAAAATGGTTCGATAGATTGTTGATGTACCATAGACAATGATTCCCCTTGTGGCTAGTGTGGGGGAATGGTATAGGACAATCATTCTTCTTGGTAGTCACTTTGAGTAGTGGTCAACTATAGTGGTTTTCCTCGCCAGGCAATCATTATTTCAAAGTTCACAGTTGTGAGCAGTTTTGAAGAATGGTATGTTTTGGAGGTTGGTGCAAGAGAGTCATTTCCATTAGGAAATGGTTCGGACAATCATTCCCTAGGGAAGACTCATTCTATCCAGGTTTCACTATGATTAGTGCCGGAGGAATATCCCAGTTAGGTGAATGGTCGAGGTTCAACAATCAGGGACATGCATTCCCTAGAGTAGATTCATTCTCTCTAGGTTGCACTATGACTAGTGTCGGAGGAATGGCCCAGTTAGGTGAATGGTCCAAGCTCAAAAATCAGAGACAATTATTCTTCTATGCTTGAGAATAATAGTCCAGATAGCCCATGGTTGATATTTTACATTTTGAGGGTAGATTCTCTTCCAGATATCACATATGTGAGTGGAAGAATGACCCAAATGACTTCGTTTATATCATGATATTGTTTTATGCAAGTTGATATCAGATAATATGATTTCTATGGAGACTGTATGTCTCTGGACAACAGATGTATGCTACTATGGTGGATGTGTTCCACTAGTTGTGACTATGTTTCGTTGATTAAGTAGTCGTGTTCTACTTGGTGTGGTTGTGTACCACTGGATAGTAGTTATGCACTACTATGGATAAACATAGTTATGTTATATTGAATGACATTGTTCTGATTGCCATGTGTTGAAAATGATTATCAACTAGATGGATAGTGAGTGTGTTGATGGATAGACATTCTCCAGATGGAAAATGGTCCATGACATTTATTCTTCTAGGACATATGTCTGGATTAGAAGACTATTCCTTGTAGCCCATGGTGTGGCTTCCAACATCTGTTGGAATAGTTATTCTTCTAGGACATATGTCTGGATTAGAAGAATGGTTCTTGTATCACTCTGTGGAGTGAGTGACTTATTCAACATCATGCTTGATTACTCAGATGGAGTATGGCTTTGAGAGATGGTGCAGTTGATGTGATCAGAGGATACTGATAGAGATGATGGTGATCATGATCTAATCATGAGAAGCCTGTATGGCTATGATAATTCTACCGGTTGAATGATATGTTTGTGCTCAAGACCATTGCCTTCAATACCTCCCTAGCTAGGAGGGAGTGTTGATATTATGGTAGTTGTGGGAGGTATTAACCTCCACGTGTAACCCTGACAAGAATAGAATATTTTGGAAGCAAGAAGAAACCCTAAAGCATTGGACATAACCCCAGAAGACAAGTCGGCTAAAGGAAATATTTAATATTGAGTTTTTAGCCTCTAGAATGAGAAGTCGACCCAGACACCTAAGGAGGAAAAATATAAATACAGGATTCCATAGCTCATTTGGACATACACAACTCACAACTGCAGAAATTTAGTTGTGCGCAAGTTTGGAGAGTAGTTGCAGTTACAACTACTGCAACTTGTATTTTCGGTTTCAATCTTGGACTCTCTCTTGGTTACTATTTGGGATTTTTGGTTGGTATGCTAACTCTGGAGAGTGTTATGCTACCTTGATTGACTATTAGGCCAAGTGTTTTCTTCCAAAATTATTCTCTATCAAGTTTAAGGTGCTCGGGGGTGGCTTCGACCTATGGTTGGGTGAAAATATTGCTATATTGTCTATGGTTAAACGCGCACACCTATTATTTCTAACAACTACCTTATAGTAAAATCACACTTAAGAGGTGTAATATAATTGTATGGCATCTCTACTTCAAAAATATATGTTTTTGTTGTTCTCAAATTAGCCGACTAGAACGAATAATATGATGAAATTGAGGATTGTTGACTTTGGAAGCCGACCGGTGGAGAGTTTGTTGCATAAAGTATTTTTGATGTGATTGGAAATGCAGTAGAATTAGCACGTTCTCTCACTCAACTGCATGGAAAAAAATCATGAAAATCGACTATATGGAAGAAGAAAAATAATCTCTTATAGGTCGAATCGACCAATGCAAATATTTGGAAGTGGACAAGAAAACATTGGAAATATTATGGTCGATCAACAATGATAAGGTGGACAGTTTGCGGTGAAACACGTCGAGTAAGATCATGGAAGAAACTTGTCAAGTAGATGGAGAATTGATCGACTTGATAGTCGACCATAGACGAAGATAAATAATCGACATTAGCAACCATCAAAGAGAAAATATTGCAGGTGAAGCCCTAGAGTATGTGCATCGAATGTCATTGAAAAATGATTCTCCTATGAGAATGATTCGCTGAGACGAAATGGACTCAAAATACGGAAGTCGTAAGAATGAAAAATCTTTTGCAAATAGAGGTGTTGTCTCCTATATTCATTTAAAGAACGTTAAAATAGTCAACCAGAAATAAATACGTGTCTTTGATGGGATCAAATTTTGAAAATTGTTGGTGAAGTCAACCATAAATAAAGTGTGTTATGATGAGAAAACAGTCGACCATAACCCTATGAATTAAATTATAATCATATCTTGTACTATTGAAAAATATTTGGAGTCAAAACATATGTGAAGACATTACATGAAGGATATGTTCGAGAGTCGACTCAATTTATAATCTGAGTCGAGTTGAGTCTATAATATAAGTCAAGTTGAGTATGAATTTAGTTAAGTCGAATCGACTCATAGTCAAGTTTAAGACTAGTCGAGTCGAGTTTGTTAGTCGAAAAGAAAAAAACATCATATTGTTGATTTTGTCGGCTTTGAGAAGTATTGAAAAACCTGAGTTAAATCAGAAAGGAGGGGATTAAACGTGTGTCTTCTTTGAAGGCAGGCAATCCCCTCCACCATTGTACTATAAGTTAGGTTCTATCCGACGAGGTCGGTATCTCATCGACATCAATTGATTCCTAGTCAATAGCACGCAAATTTTGTGCACTTGTAATTGTGTCATAATTAGTTATCCTTAATATAATATCAATTGTAAGACTCCATACAAACATGAGCATAATCATATTAAAAAGAAGCAGAAAGACAAGATCGACGAGCAATAGAGCATTGAGCACATAGAAGTTGAGAGAGCATCAATGAAGAACATGTCGGCAATGGTTAAGGGCATCCAAGAGAGACATATTTTCACAGACACACACATGAAATGATTGATCCCCCTAGTGTAAAAGTTGCATAATAGTTCTTGAGTTGCGACCTCAAAAGACAGAAAGCAAAGAAATGGTAGGTTGGTTGAATAATGGAGCTCCACCATAGGGTGTTGTGCAGGTGCGATATGAGCCCAAGATGAGCCACTTGCCACTTTGAAGGAACTAGAGAGAAGTGTAACAATAAGATCAAGAGGACCATTGTTGGGTGGGAGAAAAGCGCCGCGAGACTCACTGACTGCACATACATTTACCAAATTGAATACGAAGGCGAAAGAGTAATAGATCATTAACTATATGCACATTTTCTCGAGACAATCAAGGAATTGAGTGTGGGGGAGATGTTGAGGGATCCTTTTAGGCCCTAATAGTCATCACATACATGATTATATGTAATAAATGGATAAAGATAAGTAAACGTCTATAACAAATGGTAAATGTAACTAAACAAAGGATTAGTTGGAGCGGGTATAACCACTTCAACCATTTACCAATTGTATAAATAACCCTAAAGATAGCATACAAAGATGGTTGGATATCCTTCTCAAATACTTCTCCTTCTTTCTTGGGTTATGTTTGATGTGCATTGCAATGTAGTCTCTCTTGAATGTTTGCCTCAATTTCCTAGACTACAACAACATCACTCATGAATATAAAGGGATCAATATTTTCTTCAGATTGCAACATAGTGGGGGATTTTATTGTCATCCTAGGTAGTTCTGAAAAAAGAGGAGGAATATCTGGTATTGACCCCTTCAAGGAGAGGATGGAAGAATTATTATGGGATTGAGATCTTTTGGACATAAAGCTTGTAAGAGGAAAATATACTTGGTCAAATAAAAGAGTGGGATTAGGGCATATCATTGTTATATTAGAGTGTTTACTCATCCATAATCATTTTCTCCTTCAACATTTCACTCTTCAATCAAGAGTCCTCTCCTCTTTCACTTCATAACATAAGTCGATTTCCCTTCATATTTGCATGATTCCCAACTATGGGCCCTTGCCTTTTTTTTTTAAACGCTTGTGGATCAATTCTCATGAAGTGATAGGTAGAGTTTCTAAATTTTGGAATACATGGATATCGGGAACCCCGGTATACATTTGGGAGAAAAATCTCAAACTCATTAAATTGACTTTGAAGGCATGGGAAAAGAATCCTTCATTTCCCCCACAGTGGAAAAAGTTAAAATTTGAGATGAGCTAGAGGAGTTGCATCAACATATGGAGGAACAAAAGGTCACAAATCAATTCCAAGGTAAATAAATCAAGCTGCAAAATAGATACTACGGGGTATTGAAGCAAGAAGAAAAGCACTAGCGTCTCAAAGCCCGAATTCTATGGCTAGAGGCGAGGGACAAAAACACCAAATTTTTTCACAAGCAATCCAAAGCCAAATTAATATGAAACAATGTTAATGAGATTATCAAGGAAGATGACAATAAAATATAATATTTTAAGGGAATCGCGGAGGCATCTAGATCCCACTTTTCCACATTTTACTCTCAACAACATGTAGAAAAAGAAGAGAATGTGGTCACAATGCTTGAACACATTCCCAGAATTATAATTGAGGAAGACAATCAAATGCTGAGAAATCCAAATTTTGAAGCTGAGATATAGGCAATGATTTGTATTTTTGAGCCAGAAAAAGCTCCAGGTCTATATGGTTTTATGATATCCTTTTATAAATATTTCTGGTACCTCATTAAATAGATTTAAGGTGTATGCTTCAGTATGCGCATAGATATAATCAACTGGGTGGGAATACTTGTGTTCTAACTTGATATTAAAGCTGTGCATGACTCCATTTTCCTAAAGAAGTGAAACAACACTAGTCTTGAGATTGCAGAGTGATACAAAACATCAAACAACTCTCTCTCTCTCTCTCAAAGAAAATTGACAACTAGCTATCTAACCTCACTCTCAAACTAATCCTAACTCAAAACTTCAAAAACTAAGTGGATTTATTGTTGTTGTTGTAAATTTTTTCTACATCCATTAGGGATTGACTAATTGTTGATAACTTACTTAATATTGTGGTGTAAAGTGCTCGGAAATATTGTTTGACAATTGGATGTTTATCTACTCACTGAAGGTTTAATTATAAGATATAATTACTATTTTTCTGAGATGATTTCTTGTTGTTGTTGCAAAATACACTTTGCTGATATAACATTGTTAATTGCCACAAATTTATTACAACAGTCCTTCTTTGCTTGATAGCTAGTGTTTTGAGGCTATTTCATGCATTTTTAGACATGGTAATTGTTGGAAAAGATTGAAATACCTCTCACGTACTCAATAAATCAATTATCTTGTCTCGTTTTTATCATTTCCCTTGACCTAGCCTATCTTATAAAGTGACCAATATAGGGGACCATAGACTTGCCTCTAGATTGCTATAGGATCCCTTGAGGTCACTAGGGAAGCCTCCCTTGTGTTGGATCTCTTTTATTCACTAAAAAAAGGGAAGTACTTGCCTAGGTGGAAGTGGCATCTACTTCCATATGTTACACTAGTCTACCATCTTGTGAAGGTTTTGCACAAGTGCTAGATTGGGTGATAACAATACTAATTCTTCCTTTTTGGACTTAGTCTCAAAAGAAACCAATCCTACCTTCTTCTCTAGATTTAGTCCTATTTCATTATGCAATGTTTCCTCTAAAATCATGACTAAAATTGTAGCTTCCCATTTAAAAAATATAATGCCTAGAGTGATCCCATAAAATAAAGGGTTTTTTTTTATATGATAGGCATATAATTGACAATATCGTGTTAGTGCAAGAAGCAATTCATTCTAGTGTGTCAGCCAAGGAAAAATGCATGGTGATCAAGTTGGACAAGGCCATCGCCTTTAACTAGGTGTGTCACACTTTTCTATTCAATGTTCTAGGAAAATTTGGATTCAATGATGCTTTCATAAAATTGATATTTTCCTGTATCAATGCTCCTTAGATAGCGCCCTTGGTGAAAGTTTGGCCCACTAATTATTTTTACAGTAGCAGAGGTCTTCATCAAGGTTGTCCACTATCCCATTTTCTCTTAATTTTGATGGTAGATTCCCTGACCTGCAAGCTAGAACATGAAAGGATGAGTGGCAACTTACCAGAAATATAGATAGATCATGGAGTGAAAAATGTCAACCACTCCCATTTTGTGGATGACACCTTGTATATTGGAGGAGCTTCGATAATGAAATACTTCATTGAAGTAAACCATAGGAAATGTCAAATATACTTCTGGAATGTCAAAGCTCATGTAAGACATTTAATCTCTCCTATCCTACAATTTAATTCTACTAACAATCGATCCTCATTTCGATATTTAGGAATTGTTATCTTCCTTAAAAATGATTCTTCGAAGGACTAGCAAAGCATTGTCAAGAAAATCAAGAAAAATGTGTGCAGTGGGGATTAAGGTGGCTTAATCCATCTAGGAATATTGTGTTAGTCAAGGAAATATATCAACTTTCCCTCTATACCAATGCCTAATTTTATTAGATCCTTTCCTTATTAGTCACTGTCGTAGGCATAGAGGGACTATAACGATCGATAATTTGTTGACTTCATATTAGTCTATGCTTTCACCAGAAATATTTGCATAATATCTATTGTTGGAGCTAGGGAACTAAAAAAATTGATTTTTATATAATAAAAAGTACCATATATGTAATGATTTGATTGGATAACAGATTGGAGGTCTTATTGTCGGCTTCGCTATTCCCAATGTTTTATATGTTGACATATCCAAACTTTTTGATCGTATATAGTCTTTTTGAATCATATTTTTTTCCTATGTATTGCTTGAAGGTGGATTAATGCTAGCATTAGTTTGAATGTTTTTCTTAGCATTTTCTGCTAGCTAAATTTATCCCAATGTTTGATATGCTCGCATATCCAAAGTTTGTCCTTCGAATACATTCTCTAGCATATTACTATGTGTGAGTTTTTCTTTCTTCTTGCATTCTTCGAGAGTCTATTTCATTGTTGTGTACGTAAGCAGGCCTGCCACACTACAGGATTTCTTAAATGTTTGCACAGGATGACGCCCTTTGACGATTCTGACAGTCTTAAGTGTTTACCTAATAGGTCTCACAACCTTGAATGTTTATTGTACAGTTTCGTTCCATATTTTTTTATGGTGTTGTTTGCAGTGAAATTGTGAAAAATTGTTCCCCAGCGGCATCACTGGTTCAGTGGTTGATTCTTGTTCATTGGTTCATTATGTGTTTCTTGTTCTTGTTTGATTCAACTTTGAAAAGTTGAGGTCCTGCAGTTGCAGTTGCTTGTTCATTGGTTTGTTTTTCTTCAACTTGGCAAGTTGTTGGACCTGTTGTTGTGATTTGTAAGTTTTGTGGTTGTGCTCTTGTCATCCCTCGTTGACGGGTAAGTTTTTATGTCATCGTTTCGTTGCTATTTATTTTTTTCTACTTGGTGTTTTTCACCTTGCAGACACGCTTTTTCAATGGTAGGAGTCCCTGCCTCAAAATTCTGTTGCATAACATCTTTCTGTGTGCTCTTATTTTCTGTTACTGGAAACCATGCATCTTCATATGTTGGCTGCCCCGTCTTTCATATTGTGCCATAGTTATTTTGAAAATTGCAATGCAAAGGGGTTTAGGAAACAAATTCGGAGCTATCACAAGGGGGAACCACCCGCCGGTGTGTAGAGGCAGGAAATGCTTTTATTCTCTAGGTCAAAAAATTGCGTCCACCTGTTGCCTTTGTCCCATCCTTTCTATTTTGCAGAATTTTTTCTGCCTCTGAGAAGATTCTAGGATGCACACCATGAATAGGTTGAAATCGGTCTTTGTGCTCAACAAATTTATAGTCTTATTTATTTGCGTTTTTTCTTCTGTTTGGCTCACTTTTTAGTGTAGTTTTGTTTTTTTGTCATCTGCTATGGCGACTAGGGGGGATTGAATTTGACAAGAAGAAGGTTGAAGCATATATACGGGGATTTGTACATGGTTCTGCGCTTGTATTTTCTATTTTCTATTTTTTTTTCGTTTTATTCTTTTTTCCCCTTCTCGTTGTTTACATACAATATGAAAGTAGCTAAGAAACAACTTCAAAATCACAGTTCAAAAGATGAAAAAAGTAATAGATGTTGAGTCATATGAAATATATACACACTCCATTATACATGACAAAATTGACGAGGTGTTGCATAACAATGGTATTTTTAGATTGGATGCATTCTCGTACACTGTAGGGGATTGCCTTTTCGATGCATTTCAGGTTCTACTGCATTTTCGTTATTCCTCGACTGACCTGCGCAATGGATTGAAATATTATTTCTTGGGTTGTTTAAAAAATGGTGACATTGAGGCATTAGAGTCGTATGAATACGCATTGGAATCTGATTTTCTTCAGCAGTTGCATGGAATACATGATGTCACTATGTATTTTTCAAAGATGCGGTTGTCTACATCTCCAATTCTTCCTGTGCATGAGAGGGGAATTTGGGGAGATACATTTTGTATACGGTGGTTGTCTAATTGGCTCAATATATCAATTGGAATATGGTCATTGACAAGAAAAACAAGATATCTACTATTCAACAAAATTGCATCTAACAATCCATATTGCATCTTGTTCCATGATGACAATGATGTCAGTGGTCATTATGAACCGCTACTATACAAAAAAATGTCCATATGAAATCTTGGAGGACCTCATATTTACTTGTCCCTCGTTTGCAAAGACCTTGAATTGTAGTGGAAACATATTATGCATCGCATAGAATCCCATGGTTTGCAGCTAGAGACAATTGTTGTGTCTAGCTATGGAGATAGTCTGTTCAATGCAATTTGTTGTTTGGTAGCAACAGAGTTTGATGTGAAGTCACTTCATCTTTACACTGTACAGTCCTTTTGCAATGCAATTATAGGTGCTAGCCAATAGGCTTTTAGCTGCTTGCATCAACACCTTTCGCCATATCTCCTAGAAAATATGTCGGCAATTGCAAGTTGGCAAGAATACCTTGTAAACATGGTGTTGCCATATGAAAAAGGAAATGTGGATGGTTGCAGATTCTATTTGCAATGGCTATCTATCATATTTAGAGTAAATATCCAGGTCTGGTTGGCCCTGCCAGATGGAACTGTCCATTCTTGGTCTATTGATTCAAATTATGATCGAACAATTGACATCCTCTCGTTGAAAACAGATACGACACATATCCATTATCAACCTTTCCTTGGACATATCACTGGTTCAGGGTTCAATGTCCATGCCACCCAAACCACATTGAATCTGCATACGCGTGGCATGTTTTTAAATGAGAATGAAACTCCTCCCAGTTGTGATAAGGCCATACAAGGCTTAAAAAAAAATGTAGGCTAAGTTATCACAACTTGAAAAAATTCATGCGTGAAATTCATCCCAGTTATGATGAGGCCATACAGGGCTTAAACAAAAATTGTAGACTAAGTTATCACAACCTGAAAGAGTTCATGTGTAAGAGAGAAAAAAACATTGGTGGTATAGGAAATACTAGCGTTCCAATGTCCAGTGTCAATAACAGCCAAACCACATCAAATGTGCATAAGCGTTGCATGCTATTTATTCAGAGTGAAATTCATCCTAGTTTCCATTAGGTCATCCTGCCCTTGATCAAGAAATGCAGAATAAGCTACCACAACTTGAAAAAAATCATGCGCGAGAGGAAAAAATACATTGTTACGCTTCCTTTTCGAGAGAAACTAACATATCACAATCTAAAAAAAATAGTTCATTCATAACACAACAGAGACAGGTATGGTCGCATATCCCATAATGGTCATGCAACTATCCCTGAGGAAGAAATAACATTTCATGTGCTAGAATCAACAATGTGCAGTGCTACCAATGAAATCTAGTAAACAATTTCTACCCATACTTCCATACGAAAGAAAGATGCAAGACAAAACTACATGAAACAAATCAAAGATACTCCTTCCATTGCATGTGCAATTTGCGATCAATTGAATTTCACAAAAAATAGTAAGTCTTTCATGCCTGATTTGGAAGAAAAATACCTCCACTTGACAACACATGATAAAACATTTTCCAATGGAAAAAATTGTCTTCCATGAAAACGATCGCTTGAAAATGGAAAACTGCCACAATTTGCAACCCCTGACCAAATAAGATGTAATACACTGCTACCAGATGTAAGTGCACTTATGAAACTTGAAGAGAGAATTGTGTCTCTGGGAATTTCATTTTCACAAATCAGGCCCTAGGGCTATAAATGACCCCAGATGGGCTTAACAAGATCAATTATTAATGTGCTTGTTCAGCTAGATGTTGGGCAAAAATCCTTGCCACAATTCATTAGCGATACACTCACAATTGTTGTGGATCTCAAAAGACGCTTGCAATACAAAAATATGTATCAGACATGCAAAGTGCATGTGCATGCTATTATGAAAGCATTAAAGGAATTATGTTCCAGGGCCCTGTACAAAGCACATACCATTTGTATAAATGAGAACTGGAACAACGTTCTTGGAGAAGAGGATGACAACTCTGCAGAGACTCTCGAAAATGCTAGTGAATTTGATACAAGTGATGAATCAGAAAATGAAACAATTGTTGAGACATTGGTGCATGGATTCATTGATTCACGGTGCATTCATGACTTACAAGACAAGATTGTCGAAATTGCACCTACTGAGGGGAAACGTCCACTTAGAATATTCAAGGACAGATTCACTGACAAAATGAACTTCCCAACACTCTTCTATGGATATCCATGTGCCATTGACATTACAGAATGATTCAGTTATCATAAAATAGTTCGATGGGAGCTGCTACATTCAAGCGGTGACTTCTCCTGTCACATAACAAATTTGTTTTTCAAAACAATGCACATAATAATAGAGTAAGTTTTGTCTTGCATGTGGGTCCAAATAAGAAAATGTCAGTTACAAGGAATAAAGTTGTTGGCCAAGGATGTCAAGTACAAAGTAAACCTAGAAAAAATTCTGAAATTTGATATTGGATACATAGATTTCAAAAACATTTGCATCTCTCCTAACTCTTTGCAACAAAACAAGAAAATTGTTTTTGCAATGATCTGACAATTGGGCCCGCCAACATTTTTCATCACATTTACAAGTGCAGAGAATTGTTGGGATCCATTGGTGGCTTTCATATCTGACTTGCATAGGAACAGGAAACATAAAAAACAAATCGATACACTAGAAAATAATGACATTGACTACCTCATAAGAAAATACCCAATGACATGTACTCGCTACTATATACATAGAATAAATTCTCTAAGACAATTGATATGCCATGATGAAACATTTTTCAGAAAAATATCGGACTACTTTTTTGTGACTGATTTCCAGAATAGGGGAATGAACATGACCACACACTGTTGTGAATAGAGGGTGCACCAGTCTATGGAGCTGACAAAAATTCACAGATCGAGCAATTTGTGTACAAATACATAACATGCAACACAGATCATTTGGATCCAGAACTTGCCAAAGTTCATAGACATTATCATACAAGAAGTTGTAGAAAACGAAAAAACTCACATTGCAGATACAACTTGCCTATGCCACCAATGAGAGCAACAAGAATCATAGAGCCACTTAGTTTAGAGGACAATGTTGTTGCTGAGAAATCTAAATCCTTGTTCTCATTTCTAGAACAAGGAGATTTTGACAAGTTGATGAGCTTCGATGACTTCTTGACAGAGCTAAATCTATCAGAAGATGAGTACATCCAAGCCATACAATGTACGCTTAAACAACCAACACTTTTCCTTAAACAAAAATTTTCCCATATTTGGAACAACAGTTTCTCCAAGGACATGCCAATTATGTGGAATGCAAACACAGATGCGCGGTACGTCCTCAATGTGTATGTTGCAGTGTCGTACTATACCTTGTATATGACAAAGGTTGACAAATCTATGACAAGTGCATTCAAAATAATACACAAAGAACATGAAATAAGTCATATTTATTCCATACAAATGATATGTACACTTGGAAATACATTGCTTAATTTTCAACAAATGTCTGCTCAACAAGTAGACCACATTGCACTTTCCCTGCTCCTCAATTGTAGTTCAAGAAAATGTGTCTTCATAAACACATATCCACTTGAGAAACACACATTTGTGCTTAAACCACCGGTTTTGCTAAAACAAGAGCCTGCCAATTCAGAAGGCGTGCTATGTCACTCTATTATTGATTATTACCTCCAGTGCCCATCTCCTATTAGGCATATCTTCTTAGCAGAATTCGTATCACATTACAAAAAAAATGGTGCACCCATATCAAAAAGAAAAAAACCCTCAGTGATACGGTTTGTCAAATACATTAAACATTTTGACTATGAAAACTATTGTAGATAAAAATTGTTGCTATATGTTCCGTTCGATGAAAATGAAGACACATTAAAACATAACTTCTCTACATGGGAAGCTACGTATTTTGCCTCTGAGACTATAGTGAAAATCAATGAAGCTAGATTTACTTACAATGTTAATGCAACATGGGGTGATCTAGAAATTACAGTTAATGAGATAGAAAACCTTGACAATCTTGATGAGACATTCACAAACCGAAAAACAACCAAAACTCCTTGCGAGTCCTATGAATTTCAAGCAGATTTGCCTCATCCTCGAGCAAGTGGCAGTCAAAAACATATCAATCTTGGTTTTCAAGTCACAAAACATCCTTTCCTTATTAAAAATAATGAATACCATGGAATAAGACATTTGTTGAATCGAGAACAACAAACAATTATAAAGGACATTGCGCTTAAAAAATTCTTGAACATGGACACTCTTGTGCACTTGTTCCTTACAGGCGGAGCAGGAACATGCAAGACATTCATAGCGAAAGAATTGTTCCAAATTATTATATGAATCTATGATTCAAACGATTCCTCTGATCCTATGAAACCAAAGGGCCTAATAGTTGCATACACATGAAAAGTTGCATATAATGCAGGTGGGACAACAATCCACTCTGCATTTTTAATGCCTTTTAACAAGTCACAGTTTCTTCCACTTAGCAAGGAAATTTTAGATACATTGTCTAAGCTTTATGATGAACTCAAACTTGTATTTATAGATGAATCATCTTTGATTGGAAGTGTTAGGACCCTATAAAATAGGGAATCAGTGTTCTGAATGATATTTATCTTTTCAGGCATATGTTTTCGCTCATGACGCATGGAGAAGGCGGTGGAAAGCGCTCGACACTGCCCAAGCATAAGACGAGTCCCGGCGCGCAAGCTTCAAAGTGAGTTTTGATGTATTGTCTAGCAAAAAGAATAGTGGATTGGCTCAAAGTGGTAAAAGTTTAATGCTGGTGGCCAAAGACAGAGTTGGTTTGTTCGCCAAAATTTGGTGAATTTGGCGAAAAATTAAAAATGGCCCCTCGACCTTTGCATTTATGCAGAAGTTTTATGGATAAATGAGCAAAAATTTGCCCTCGGCCTATGTGCAGGGTTTAGCTAGGTTTAACATAAATATTTTGACTAAAATTTTGGCAAAAGTTATAGTGGCCTAGGGCCATCCACTCAAGCGCACTCAACACCGAGAGTCAGCACCCATTCAATACACCAACAACAAACACCTAAAGCAGCGCCTGCACAGCGCAAACACCAGACTCCAATGCCCAAGCCTCGGGCTCGGGCTCGGGCTCGGGCTCACTTCATTGATACACCACATGACTGTTGTCTCTTATACGCACCTAAAGTTCAGTTCACCATGTGAATGTGGGATTTCTCCCACTGAAAGTCAAAAATACATAAACACAACGTTTAAAACCCTGTGACAGGTGTTGAAACTAATGAAAGGTTCCCAACGCAGACGAGGACACATGCATACAGGCGACACCGAGGGATTGTATCAGCGTTTCTTACAGCAACAGCAAAACCGTATTGTGATTCTTTCTGTGCAAATGAGTTTGAAGGATGTTTACTATCAGACGTCCCCATCATCATCTGCTAATAGAGGGCATTCTAGTACCAGTGTTCGGGGATTACCGGCCAAGGCATCAGTCATGTCTCCCCAAGGGCACATTTCTTTCCATGGTATAGGAAGCCATGAAGAGCCTCCTCAAACAGTGGAAGTGACAGTGCATGATTACTTTGTAAATGCAAAACAAACTCCTTTGCAGTTTAGAGATGAGCTATGTGACACAGGTTTTAGATGCATGTAGCCCTTATTGTGGATCGTGGGTCGGAGTTATTGCATTGATAGGTGCTATAAAAAGCATCGGGGGGCTGACCAGCACATGCCTTTGTTTAACCTGCCCTACAAGATCCTCTGCCTCGTGATCAATGTCCAACTGAAAGCTGAACTTGATACAGATGAAGTATTTTCTCAAATTACCTTGGTCCCGGGAGCAGAGCAAGATGAGTCTTCGGTTGACAAGGAGCCTCTGCCTCCCCTACCTCCAAAGCCTTTAGTGTACTCTTTATGTAAGACGCTCACTGCATCAGATACAAGTACCCATGGAGGGTTTTCTTTTCTCAGAAGACATGATGATGAATGTTTTCCACCTCTGGATATGAGTCAGCAACCTCCATCTCAAAAGTTGGTGGCCAAGGACTTGCATGGAGTTGAATGGCGTGTCCGACATATCTTTCGTGATCAACCAAGGAGGCATTTGCTTACCACTGGCTGGAGCGTCTTTGTTAGTTCCAAAAGACTCGTGGTTGGAGATGCATTCATTTTTTTTTTGAAGGGAGAAAACGATGAATTGCGTGTGGGAGTAAGGCGTGCCATGCATCAGCAGTAGCATAGTAACGACGGGTGGAAAAGAAACATCAACCAAGTGTTCGGATGTCAAATGCCAACAAAAGAGCAACAAGGAACCAGTGCCAAATGCGCCCAGTTTGATATTCTTCAGGGGTTTTTTTTTTTATTGAATGTCTGAAAAATTGAGTTGAAGAAAGGTTTAAAGAAACATTGTCCTCTGCAAGAGGGAGATGATTGCAAACCACATGACGCGGCTGGTCCACATGGAGAACTCGGGATTGGCAAGTATGCTTGTGAGTGACAAGTATGAAGACTTGGGGCGCATGTATTGCTTGTTCCATCGTATTCCAACTGGGCTGACAACCATCTGAGATGTTATGACTTATCATTTACATGATGCAGGGAAGCAATTGGTAACTGATCCAGAGAAGCTGAAAGATCCAGTGGACTTCTTGATATGAAGGATAAGTATGACGAAATTATTAGAAAGGCATTTAGCAATGATAAAACTTTTCAAAATGTTTTGAAATTCATCATTTGAATTCTTTATTAATTTGAATGCAAGATCCCCCGAGTATATTTCTTTGTTTGTAGATGATAAACTTCGGAAGGGTCTTAAAGGAGTCAGCGAAGACGATGTAGAAGTAATACTTGACAAGGTGATGATGTTGTTCCGCTACCTTCATGAAAAGGATGTCTTTGAGAAGTACTATAAGCAACATTTGGCCAAGCGTCTTCTGTCAGGAAAAACTGTTTCAGATGATGCCGAGAGGAGCCTAATTGTGAAATTGAAGACAGAATGTGGGTATCAGTTCACTCCAAAGTTGGAAGGTATGTTTACAGATATGAAGACTTCCAGGGTCACTATGCAAGGTTTCAGGGCATTGTTGGCTGGCTCCAGTGAAGTCAGTGAAGGGCCACTTTGGCTGTGCAAGTTCTCACAACAGGTTCATGGCCAACACGACCAGGATGAAGTTGTTGGTCATTTTTTTTTAAGATTTGAAGCATATGAAGTTCCGAAAGTTCCAGTACCAACAAGGTCTTTCCTAGTCTTTGTTTCAGCATCAACTGAATTTGAGGTAATGGTTGAGTCTAGTTATACAAGAGCACGCAGCTTGTTGCGCCTGTGTCATTATCAGCAGATACAGTGTTTTCATAACTGATGGTATCGAGCTACGACTGGATGGGGTACAAAAGAAATGGGATCGACCAACATATACTTCCACTTCACCAGCATCTCTTTCTCCAGCCAGTATAGACAAGATCCAGGATTCGAGGCATGACTGAGAAAAATCAGGGGACACATGGCAGAAGTTAAACTCAATTTCCTCCAGTTGGAAACAAGTCTCAAACAACCGCCAGCATCCAAAGACTGCTGCATTCATTAGTTTTTGAGGCAGTTACAGTCTATGCGCCAGCAAAAAACTTAAACAAACCCCCAACGTTCATCCTTTTCGCCAGCAAATCATTAAACCTCCTCCACTATGCCAGATGTCAAAGTAAACAGTCACCAATTCAGTTTTCAATTAGTTTACTGTTGGAGACAAATCTACAGGTGGCAGTATATTGTATGTAACTGTTTTCTATTTTGAGATAGCAGTGTAATGAGCGTGAGTCCTGGACAGGTAGAGATTTTCTGTATTTATACACTTGTAAAAGATAGAATGAGGGTTCGACTGGGCTGTGAGGAGAGGCTCGACCTGTGTGAGAGGTCCAGAGCTGAGATTTTTATTTTCTCCGCTGGGTGATGGCTGTGTTTCAGCCAGAGAATATTTCTCTGTTATTTTTAATGATATACCAGTGATGTACATGCTGTTCTCAGGATTATTGTGTAGAGATATTGGTGATGTCTTTCTTCTTTGTTAATTTGTTTCCTGTTTTCTTCACAATTTGTTCTTTGTTCCAATCACCAGAAGGAAAGTAATAGGGGCAGAATTTATTATCCAATACTCTGCCTCTCGACTTGTGGTGATTTTGATGTTTATCTTCTAAAAGGCTAGCTTAGGGATTCTTAAGTGCTCATTTGCCTGCCTTTTTCCTCACCTATTTCTCCTCTCATCCACGCCATTTAAACTTAAATTGATCCAATGTTTCTGCTGCCTTGCCTTGTGTAACAGTCTTGTCCAGATCTGATATGTGAATCACTTTTAATCGCAGACCCCATTTTCCCAATGGCTCTCTTTGTTGTCCCAAACTAACCACCTCAAAATCAAAAACCCTATATTTACCTTGCTTTATAACTAGCCTAACATCAATCCTATTGCCCAAACAAAGCTAAATCTTAAAGAGAGATCCCTCTCTGAGTCTTGGAGGGATAGATCCAAGACTCGAAGCGGTTTGAGGTTACCTCTGTGTTTGCCTCAGCAGCCTTAGGAAAATTACAGAGTGCTAACAGGAAGTCACTTCTTGTATTCTATTGACAGTCGACTAAGAAGCATAAAACATGTGCACACGAAATACTTTGGAAACATTGACATGATATTCTGTGGGGATCTTTACCAGGCACAACCGATCCAAGATTCTTTGATATTTGAACAACCCATGGTTAACATGCAAACAGTGACGCATGACTTCTAGAGAGATAATATTAAATTCTTTGAATTGCATACTACAATGCGCCAGACAATTGAAACATTTATTGTAATTTTGAATAGAATGTGGACAAACAACCAAACATATGATGACTTAACATATATCAATTTGAGGTGCTTGCGACCTACACCAACGGACCCAACATTCCCTTACTTGTTCTACACAAATAAGGATGTTGCAATCCATAATAGGAACGTGCTTTTTCTCATTCCTCGCGATGATATCATCATCAATTCAATTGACCTGGAAGGAGACAACCATGGAAATGTGTCGCGTCATGAACATACAACCACTTTACGTTTGCAGCTTGTCCTGAAATTAGAAATGTCGGTTGAAATATATTCCTACAACTATGATTCACAGGATGGCTTGGTCAATGGTGCAGATGGAATACTCAAAGGCTATACGAAAACATAAAAACTTTATGTCCTTTGGATTAAGTTCCATGAACCGCATATAGGCAAGCAACAAGCAAGCAAATTGGCTTATCTATATAATTCAAACACTACAAGCGATTGGACACCTATTTTGAGAATATCAAAGCCAGTATCGACATCAACAAAGACAGGTCGAATGAAGATTCAAAAATAGTTTCCAATTAAACTTGCATGTGCACGTACAATACTCCACAGATCGTAAGGACTAACACTTGATAATGTTGCATTTTAGCCTACTAGAATTCAGATACATGGACTTGTATACACAACATTGTCTCGTGTCAGAAGCATAGACTCCTTGTATTTACTAAGTCCTCTTACAAAAGGTAACTTCAAAGTCAAACATAAAGTTGATATTGAAATGGATCGCCTCAGGACCACAACAAAATGAAAACTGCAATATGATTACCAATCCATACAAACAAAGTCATTTGTATCAATTCTCTCGCTTAACACACTCAACTTACATGCACACATGGATGATATACTCAATGACTATGATACAATGCAATCCAATATTATGTTCTTGCAGGAAACATACATGACATTATGCATGCAAAACAAACAATTTCCAAATCACAATTGCATATCAAGTTACATTACGCATGGGGTGATGATATTGGTGAAAAAACATGTGCCAATTTTGCACCATATACATTTCAAAGAAAATAATGTTGAGATGGTGCTTGCAAAGATATTTTTCCATGGAACAAAAATTGCAATACTGAATCTGTTTGCTGAATCTGTATGTTTCTCCCCGTGCAACATTCTCCAACATACTAAATGTTATTTCCAATGTATTAGGTCATTTCCATCTGAACGGACCTATTGTGCTTGTAAGAGACTTCAATATCGACATGCTACAAAATAATCCCAGAACAAAAGAATTGGAAAACTACATGTGCAAATATAGTCTCCGCTTTCTTTTGAACAAGACAAGCCATGTGCAAAACACACTTATTGACCATGTGTGGTCAAATGTGCCCATTCCTCAATACATCACCCTTATCTTAGACACATATTGGTATGATCACGATACAATTGGTATTGCACTTGAATTATGAAATATACATCAAACATATTGCAAATTCATATTTCTATGTTTCAAAGCATATCTGTATAGCTTCTTAGTTTCCCCTGGTTTGTACACATATTGGTCTGGTCACCACACAATTGGTGTTGCACTTGAATTATGAAATATACATCAGGCATATTGCATAATTATATTTGTATGCTTCAAACCATTTATGTGTATCTTGCTGCAGAAAATCGAGATATCAAACTTCTTAGTTTCCCCTGGTTTGTAATTGATTTTGGTCACAAATGTTTTTTGCAAAAAAAAATAAAAATACAGAGAAACTTGAATGAAAAAAGAAGAAGGAAAAGAAGGTACATTCTTCTAACACTATCTATTACTCTATTCCTCTTATTCTAGTTTATTTAGTCTATGTACATGGTACTTTCATTTTTCTTTAGATGTCAACTTATGTTCATGTCCGTTTTGTTTTGTGATTTTCTTCATAGACACAAACAAGAAAACTAGACACTGCAAAGAACTCCTAACCAGGAATGTAGAAGATTCCATGCAAAGGTGTGTTTTTTCTACCCCTATTCCATATCCAGTAGTTTTTCCTTTACTATGTCTGTATTTGTTGAACTGGGTTGCAACTCGTTTTTTTTTTTCCCTCCTTGGACACTCCATATCTTCCTGTACATTGGCTTGTCTTCATGTCAATTATATTTTCTGTGCTGCTATATTTAAATAAATAAATTTGTACTCCATATTTTCTTTTCATGTGTTCCTACATAACAATTTGCTTTCATGTCGGTTCTTACCTCCCTTTCTTTTCCATGTTCTATACTTAGTCATTCTCCCCTTTTTTTCTTCCCATCTATTATCCATTTCTGATTCTATACTTAGTCCCATGTCTATGCTCGTGGGTTCCCAGGACGGCGGAGTGACAGATTTCATGTCCATCTATATCTCTACATCATGAGTTTGACTGACCACCATTCATTTTCATAGTTCACAAATTTTATAGCGGTCGGTTCCTGCGTAGGCGCCATCGAATTCTCATGCCCCGTGTGCACAATATACATATTTCACTCAAAAATTCGGTGATCTACAATTCGACCCAAACTCGAAGCTTGCAACTCATTTTTCCTAGCATCTGTTGATATTTTTCCCAATTTGTATCAACATTTAGCCAATTTTATAGCCGCGGGTTCCCCCCCAATGCATTATCGAACTCCCATGCCCATATACAATTCAACCCGGGGCTCCTCGAACTCCCAAGCCTCACTCTTTATTGAACTCACAATTTGTATATCCATCTATATCTTCACATCACGAGTCCGACCGAGTGCTTACGTTTCCTTAGCCAATTTTATGGCAATGGGCTCCCGACCACACGTTATCAAAATCTCATTCTCCGTGTTCCGAGTATACATATTCCATCCAAAACTTGGGTGATCCATGTCTATTCTTGCGGGTTCCTAGACGACGTAATGACATATTTCATGTCCATCTATATCTCTACATCACAAGTTTGATCGACCGTCGTTCGTTTTCATAGTTAGAAAATTTTATGGCCATGGGTTCCTATGTGGGCGCCATCCAACTCTCATGCCCCGTGTGCATGGTATACATCTTGCACTCGAAACTTCGGTGATCTACAATTCGACCCAGACTCGAAGCTTGCGACTCATTTTTCGCAACATCTGTTGATATTTCAAATCATCTGTTGATATATTTCCCTGTTCCTCTCAACAGTTAGCCAATTTTATGACCGCGAGTTCCCCCCCAATGCATTATCGAACTCCCATGCCCATCTACAATTCGACCCCGACCTCCTAGAAATCCCAAGCCTCACTCTTTATCGAACTCACAATTTGTATATCCATCTATATCTTGACATCACAAGTCCGACCGAGTGCTTATGTTTCCTTAGCCAATTTTATGGCCGCGGGTTCCCGGCTACGCGTTATCAAACTCTCATTCCCCGTGTTCCGAGTATACATATTCCATCCAAAACTTGGGTGATCCATGTCTATGCTCGCGGGTTCTCAGACGACGGAGTGGCAGATTTCATGTCCATCTATATCTCTACATCACGAGTCTAACCGATCGTCATTAGTTTTCATAGTTCACGAATTTTATGGCTGCGGGTTCCTGTGTGGGAACCATCCAACTCCCATGATCCATGTGTGTGATATACATCTTGCGCCCAAAATTTCAGTGATCTACAATTCGACCCAGACTCCAAGCTTGTGACTCATTTTCCCCAACATCTGTTGATATTGTTATCACTCTGTAATTTTCCCAAGGCTGTGGAGGCAGTCACACAGGCAACATCAAAACCACTTCGAGTCTTGGATCTATCCCTCCAAGACTCAGAGAGGGATCTCTCTGTTTGATATAGATTTGTTTGAATAGATATTAGGCTAGCAAATGAGTTCAAAGTTTGGATTTTTTAAATGATTGGCTGGAACAGGAGAAAAGAGGTCCATTAGGTAATGGGGTCACAGCCTGAAGTTCAATCAAAAACAAGTTCTACAGACAGCCTTACAGGGAAAGGTAGACACTCTTGTTGGATTATTTGAATTTGATTTTGGATTTAGAGGATCAAGGTGAGAGGACCAGGCAATAAAATGGCAATCAAGAATCCTAAAATTAACCATTGAGAATAAAACATTGACAATTATGTCAAAGCTAGAAATAGAGTGTATGTCTCAGCAAATTTTGTTCTTTGAACTTCTTTGCATAATTCAGAGTATGAATAACTTAAGAAATACAATGGAAAAAAATCACAGTGAATAAGAAAAACATCACCACCAAAAATGACACATGAATCCTGTAACTGTTGTGACTGTATTATTGGATTGATGAAATACATAAAGCTCTGTGAGCTTTGATACAAAGTTCAATCATGGTCCCTCCCATTCTCGGGTGACAGAATCAACAACCCTTTTACATTAAAATCATATGAATAAATAGGAGAGATCCCCCAAAAAAATTTGGAAGTCGGATTCAACCGCCTCGGCCAAAAATAGCAACAAATCCCCAAAAATCCTGAACTATCTGCCATGAAAGATGGGCCGAATTTCTTCAAAAAATGGGTCCGCACAGACATTTGTTTCTCTTCAAGGATGACACCTGGGAAAAAACTGAAGGAGATTATTGTATATGAGAATATGATGGACAAAAACCTCCTTTGGTTTCACCTAATTCGTCTCCAGCTCACCATAACAGCTCCCGCAAAATCGGGACTGTAACAGGAAAACCAAAAATCCAAAAAATGAGGCTGAAAGACCGCTTTGATTCTCCCAACTGGTGGCACCTTTACAAAATATGGAAGAGGTTTTGTTCTTCATCCCGTGCTAAACAAAAAAAATCTCTCTGTTTTTTAAAATATGTCTCTGTTTTCTCAGAATCTGCTTCGAAAGATGAGGTGTCAAACAGACAAAAAAAATGGGCGGTTTTGAAAAATTGGGGGAAAGTGGTTTTTTGGGGAAATGTGGTATTCCGGACCCCCCTTGAGGTGGTTAGTGGTATTGGGAAGGGGGGGGGAGGGGTCCGAAATCACCTGGAGGTGACAAGTGTCCCTTCCAATACCACTTTTCGGACGCCCCCTCCGTTAAAGTTCGAAAAACACCGGGGGGGGTTCAGAAATTTTTATGTCCATGGATTTATTTACCTTGGGATAAGTGCATAAGGTGCGCTTTATGTTTTATTTTATTTGTTTTTGGATTTTTGTTTTATTTATTAGTTTTAACTTTTTGTTTTATTACGTGTTTTAATTTTGTTTTATTTTTAATTTATTATTTGTTTTATTAATGTTTTGTGCTTATTCATTTTATTTGTTGATTACTCATTTCTAATTTCGTTTTATTATTGTTTAAGTTATTATATTATATTTTTGTTTATTAATTTTTGTTTTAACTATATAGTTCAGTTTTTATTTATGATTTATTTTATTTTTATGTTTTTTATTATTGTTTTGTATTTGTTTTGTTTTTTTTAATTATTTGTTTATGTTTTATTTGTATTATATTTTTAATTGTTTTTCTTTTGTGTGATTAATAAAGAACTAACCTAAGTATTAACAACTAACTTAACTATTAATCATTAATTAATTAATTAATGATTAATTTATTATTAACAAGTCTGATCTAACTACTAACGTAATGTTTTATCCTAAGGTGGTTTATTGCAAATGTAGGGATGAAGATAGCGAAGAGGAGAAGACATGAAGGATGAGGGAATGAAGGGCGCAACAAGGTGACAAAGGATCGAGTAGTGTGGTGAAGGATTGGGCGAAATAGATGGGGGGGGAATGGAATCAACCGAGCCAGATGTCTTCATCACGGGAGAAACGCTAAATCAACAACCGAATAATTGAGTTACCTATGATTATAGGTCCCCAACATAGGCTCCACATGGGGATGACAGCTCTTGCAGGAGGTGTCAAGAACCATCGAACTTGGAACATGCAGACCGGTGTTTTATTCATTGGGCCATGGAGTCACTACAACTAAAATCTTCGAATTGGCTCAGATTTGACTGAACAATGAACTAGATACTATCAAATGAAAACTCTGCTAGAATCATACAATACTGAAAAGGTGCTCAAATGAATGGGCTTATTCAAAACTGCTACCTACCCTACACTACTAAAAATTTCATCTTTCTAAATGATACAATAATGCCAGTGCATCCAGTCAAACAACTGGTCTAATAACTCTACTCTTTTAATGTTTTCAATCAATATCAGAAATAGAACTTGCACGGGCAACACATACTGATTTCCAACCTGATCTTTACAACACAAAACCCTGGGTCTGTGGACAATTCTAGAGACTTTGAGAATCAATGGGTATTCTGAAAATAAAAATTCCTCCATATATACAGCTATGGGATCATGATAAACATGACCTATCTCCTGATGTTCAAATTCAGCCAATTCAACCTCATTGTTTGGTACTATATTTATGTTGTCTAGATCCTCGAAAAATTATTGATATGACTGCAAATGTTCTAGTGGGCTTTGTAATGTGACTTCTGAAAAAGACCATGAAGCTGACTACCTGATCATGTCAATATCATAACATCTTTTCAGCCCATATAAGCTAGATGATGGAAAATGACTTTGACAACAAAAGTCACCCAACACATCAGATATTGGATCCTGTAGAAATTGAAATGACTGTTGCATTGGTTCCACTGAAACTTCTTGATTTTCTTTGTGTTTATCCTTTAGCATATACTCAAGATTCTTTTTCAAAAACTAAAATGAATCAAAACATAATGGTACAGAGTTATTTTGGGTTAACTCATAATTTGTCTCAGGCTTTAAGCTTTCATCGGAGATTTGGCCTTCAAAAAGATTCAGGAGTTGCACTTCTGGATTAGCTTCTGGATCATCCTTGTTCTCTTCAATTGATGCATTAGAACATTCTTCTTTCTTACTGTTTACAATCTGCTTGCAATGTTTTCTCAGGAGTGAGGCAAAACATAGGGGCAGGCAGTTTGCATTTTCCTGAAATTTTTTTGCACTTTCCTCCTTCAAAATTTGAAATGAATTATAATCTAATGGTACAAACTTACATTCCACTGATTCAAATCTTGTTTCGAGTTCTAAACTTACATCTGGACTTTTAAAATCAAGGGAAATTAGTGACTATGATTTTGGGTCTAAAACAGATCCCATGTCGTCAATGACATCTCCTACTGACTCATCAGAAATTTTTTTGTCTTCGTTATTTACAACCTGCCTAGAGTTTCTTTTCAAAAATTGAAAAGATGAGAAACATATGGGAAGAGTGTTTCCACTTGCTCTGAGAGTTTTTGCACTTTGATCATTGTTTTCATAATTTCCATGTGTAGATTGATTGTCATATCTGAGTTGTAACTGATCTTCTTCCTGCCAACGACATGCTGGTGATTGCTTTGAACATTCCACATCTATTTCAGCCTCATGCTCATCATCATACTGATCACACTTGGGTAGATTATCCAAATAAGGAATGTCATCAAACATGCACATCATGTCAGCTGGTTGTTCCTCTGCAAGTTGAGATGGACCTTCATCTTTGACTACGTCATGAATTGAATACATGAAATAATCATTATCCAAACCATGGTACCAAGGGTGAGCTGCAAAGTGTTTCAGAACAATGGCCTTCTCTTTCTCTAAAATCAATGGAACATGATGTCTTTGAACATCAAGTTTTTCTCTTATGCTCATCTTGTTTCTTCCATGGTGCTAGCCAGAATGTCCAGTTTAGCTTCTGAAGATTTCAGCTGCTCCTTTTCTTTATTCTTTACCTTTGACCTTTTGATCAGTAAGTTGGCCTCCACATCAACTACAATGTTCTGCATTTCTTCGAGAGTTGCAGTGTTCATTTCTCTTAATTGGAATGCCATCTCAGGATCGAAGGCATCTGGGAAATGCAAGTGAGGTGATCTTGGGGGTGGTCTTATATTAGCAGGCATTGCATGATATATCTTATTGAACCTTGCTGAAAACTGAGGTACTATCTCCCTTGGCTGTCTTTTCAAATGGTCATATTCTTCTAGGATGAGAAAGACATTTCTCATGATCACCCATCGATCTAGAAAAAATTTTGCAAATTGATGGAAATTGCTAATGCTTGCATCTGGAATATTCTTAAACCAATTCTTGACTTTACCTTGCAATAATAGGGAAAAAATTATGATGCAGACATCATCATATTCTACCTCAAATAGATCAAGAAAATCCTCAAGATTTTGAATATGTTTTTCAGCAGTGATCCTCACATTTTCTCCATCAAACCTGGGAAAATTATTCATGGAGTTCATGGAGAAAAGGAGGCAAATGTAGAGGCTTGTATCTGTCTGGGATTTTTGCAGGTATAGGAGGTGAAGGAAGATTCTTACAACCATATGGAGGTTTATAAAGAGTAAGAGATAAAGCAGGAGGCTTATGTCTCACTAGGATTTCTACAAGTGCATCAGTATGTACATGATCTACAATTTGGGGCTTGGTCTCTTGAGGATCATCAATTAGCAGGTGGTAAATGCAATCTTCAGCAATGTACTTTTGATCAGGATTAGAATAATATAGAACATAATTACATATAAAACCAAAGATGTCTTGAATGCAATTTGGACTTGAATACCTGCTCTTTCTAGGTTGCTTGGTCATGCTTCATGTTCTTCCTCCAGTGGAGTCTTTGAGTCAGCACTGTCTAGAGCTGATTGGAGTTTCCAGGTGAATGATTTCAACCTTCTTGTGTCTGCTCACTGTCCACCATAAGTGATGAAATCTGGAACTTGAAGTGCACTATTGGATAAATTCCCCAGTATGGCCGCCATTCTGTTATCACTCTGTAATTTGCCCAAGGTTGTGGAGGCAGTCACGGAGGCAACATCAAAACCACTTCGATTCATGGATCTATCCCTCCAAGACTCGGAGAGGGATCTCTATGTTTGATATAGATTTGTTTGAATAGATATTAGGCTAGCTAATGAGTTAAGAGTTTGGATTTTTTAAATGATTGGCTGGAACAGGAGAAAAGAGGTCCATTGGGTAATGGGGTCACAACCTGAAGTTCAATAAAAAACAAGTTCTACAGACAGCCTTACAGGGAAAGGTAGGCACCCTTGTTGGATTCTTTGAATTTGATTTTGGATTTGGAGGAGCAAGGTGAGAGGACCAGGCAATAACATGGCAATCAAGAATCCTGAAATTAACCATTGAGAAGAAAACATTGACAATTATGTCAAAGCCAGAAACAGAGTGTATGTCTCAACAAATTATGTTCTTTGAACTTATTTGCATAATTCAGAGTATGAATAACTTAAGAAATACAATGGAAAAAAATCACAGTGAATAAGAAAAACATCACCACCAAAAATGACACATGAATCCTGTAGCTGATGTGACTGTATTATTGGTTTGATGAAATATAGAAAGCTCTGTGAGCTTTGATACAAAGTTCAATCATGGTCCCTCCCATTCTTGGGTGTCAGAATCAACAACCCTTTTACATTAAAATCATATGAATAAATAGGAGAGATCCCCCAAAAAATTTTGGAAGTCGGATTCAACCACCTCGGCCAAAAATAACAACAAATCCCCAAAAATCCTGAACTGTCCGCCATGAAAGACGGGCCGAATTTATTTAAAAAATGGGTTCGCACAGAGATATGTTTCTCTTCAATTATGACATCTGGGAAAACATTGAAGGAGGTTATTGTATATGGGCATGTTCTGGACAAAAACCTCCTTTGGTTTCTCCAAATTTTCCTCCAGCTAGCCGTAACAACTCCTGTAAAATCGAGACTGTAACTGAAAAACCAAAAATCCAAAAAATGAGGTTGAAAGACAACTTTGATTCTCCTAACTGGTGGCACCTTTGAAAAATATGGAAGAGGTTTTTGTTCTTCATCCCGTGATGAAACAAAACATCTCTTTGTTTTTTAAAATCGGTCTCCATTTGACCATAATCCACTTCTAAAGACGAGGTGTCAAACAGACAAAAAAAATGGGCGGTTTTGAAAAATTGGGGGAAAGTGGTTTTTTGGGGAAAGGTGGTATTTCGGACCCCCCCTGAGGTGGTAAGTGGTATTGGGAGGGGGGGTTCTGAAATATCCTGGAGGTGACAAGTGTCCCTCCCAATACCACTTTTCAGACCCCCCCTCCGTTAATGTTCGAAAAGCATGGGGGGTCCAGAATTTTTTATGTCAGTGGATTTATTTACCTTGGGATAAGTGCATAAGGTGCACTTTATGTTTTATTTTATTTATTTTTGGCTTTTTGTTTTATTTATTAGTTTTAACTTTTTGTTTTATTAAGTGTTTTAATTTTGTTTTATTTTTAATTTATTATTTGTTTTATTAATGTTTTGCACCTATTCATTTTATTTGTTTATTACTCATTTCTAATTTCATTTTATTATTGTTTAAGTTATTATATTATATTTTTGTTTTAACTATATAGTTTAGTTTTTATTTATGATTTATTTTATTTTTATGTTTTATATTGTTTTGTATTTGTTTTTTTTTTTAATTATTTTTTTTATGTTTTATTTGTATTATATTTTTAATTTTTTTTCTTTTGTGTGATTAATAAAGCACTAACCTAAGTATTAACAACTAACTTAACTATTAATCATTAATTAATTAATTAATTAATGATTAATTTATTATTAACAAGTCTGATCGAACTATTAACCTAATGTTTTTATCCTAAGGTGGTTTATTGCAAATGTAGGGATGAAGATAGCGAAGAGGAGCAGAAGTGAAGGATGGGGAATGAAGGGCGCAACAAGGTGACAAAGGATCGGGTAGTGTGATGAAGGATCGAGTGAAACATATGGAGGGGAAAATGGAATCAACCGAGCCAAATGTCTTCATCACAGGAGCAATGCCAAATCAACAGCCGAAGAATTGAATTACCTATGATTATAGGTCCCCAACAGATATTTCAAAGCATCTGCTGATATATTTCCCTGTTCGTCTCAACAATTAGCCAATTTTATGACCGCGGGTTTCCCCCTAACGCATTGATATTTCAAATCATCTGTGTATATATTTCCCTGTTCATCTCAACAGTTAGCCAATTTAATGACCGTAGGTTCCCCCCCAATGCATTATCGAAATCCCATGCCCCATGTTCGGATAACATCTTGCATCGAAAACTTTGATTATCTACAATTCGACCCCAGAATCCTCCAACTCACAAGCCTCACTCTTTATCGAACTCACAAATTGTATATCAATCTATATCTTGACATCACGAGTCTGATTGAGCGCTTTCGTTTCCTTAGCCAATTTTATGGCCACAGGTTCCCGGGTACGCATTATCGAACTCTCATTCCCCGTGTTCTGAGTATACATATTCCATCCGAAACTTGGGTGATCTACAATTCCAGCACAGATTCCCAAGTTCAAAAGAGTACCAAAGCATCTTTAATTCTCGTCCATGCCCGCAACGTTCGCCCCTTCCCAATAGACATTAATTATGATTTTACTGGTGATAGTTCACAAATGTTTGAAAATATTGACATTAATAAGCGGAAATCTCAAGGCAATCTCCCATTAAAATGCATTTATGGGAGAATATTATAGAATCTTATTAGTTTCCTCTGTCAATCTTGAATTCACAAAAAAAATGATGGTTGTTTTGGTTTTCTTAAGATGTCATCGTAGCAATAATTCGATATTGTGTTGGCCCGCCGTCATCTACAAAGGTGTTCACACGATGTCGCTCTTTAATATTGATCACATAATTTTAGAACCTTACAGGTTTTCATGTCTGAGGCTCTGCCTGCATATGAAAATGTTGCTCCATCATTCCAATTTGAACATAGTTTTCATTTGGGCCACAGAGAACAACAATAAAATAAAATAATATGAAATTTGTTTAAGTAAATATCAACAAATTATCTTCTGACTTGAACCTGCTTTTGTCAATATCCAGGTATATTACATAGCTGTCAATGTTTTCCCCGCTTTTCAATAGTTTCTCGATTTCCCTTCCATATTCGCACTCTTTCCCAATGCAAATTGATGACGCTTTTATTAGCTTCGAAAAGATTGGCATTCAAAGGTGAAAGGGTCGAGGGCATCTGCCATTAAAACACATTGAACCAAGATTTAGCAAAGATTGTATTGTAATTTTGCAGCATCCATTTTAAATACAATAAGGAGCAAAGGAAGGTTTTCTTCACCTTATGGCTGCAGTTCGACACCATGTATGTGGAGATACCCTAAATATTTTCAGGCACGAGGACCATCGTTTTCAGTGGTCCATAGCTTATGACTACTACTCGTCCACTTCTACCCAGATGAAATTTATATCGAGATCTGAAATTGCAACGACACATTGTATCCCTGATTTTTTTATTTTTTTACTTCAAGGACTTGGTCACATGATGTGTCGATAGATATATTTTGAACTAGTGGATTGTCCAGATGGGCGACCATTTCCAAATATTCCTATCACCTAAAGTATTTCGAAAGATGTTAACACTTCTTGACCCAATGCCTACTTTCAAGGGCGATAATTGCAAGCAGATATTAAAGAATCGTGGAAATGAACTAAACCTCTTGTTGAAGTTAATACAGGACCCAACGCTCGCTTCTCGGGACATGGCCATATTACAGGTCAGTGCATGTAAAAACCTTTTTCAACATATTGCATTCCTTTTCACGAGGACAATGAGACAAGAAAGTGAAACCAGCATCTCTCAGATGTTTCTGTATATTTTATATTTTACGATCAAGCAAGAAACTATCTTCCATTTCCCAAAGCTGATTTCCATTCAAAACTCTTCCCAGTTATTGCAATACAGGAGGCAGAAGAAATTATTTATGCCACCTTATTTAATTTTCATCGTGCTGAATTCCTATACATTTCCTGGATTTTCTATGTGTAGGAAGTTGAACTCTGAATTTGACCCATTAACATTCTCGTGCCATAAATTATGGAGACACGACGCTTGCTAGCTATTTTATAATGTATTCAATTATTTTGTTTCATTTTTTAAAGCATTGATATTTGGAAGGTATTTACCCCAGTTCTCTGGACAACTGACAATCTTCCTAGATAGGAGGGACACAATAGAAGAAATGTAGAAATATAATGTTATAATGATTATTGAGTCTAAACAAAATCCTTGCTTCCTTCTATGTCACATATCTGCTACAATGATTTTTTCTGGAATAGCAGGGGAGTACATCTACTGGTTGCATTTTTTTCATGCAAAAAGGAAAGGAAAATTCATGTATATGCCTTGGAAAGTCTAGGATTCAGGGTCAGAAACCAATTCAAGAGTTCTTTCACTTACACTATCCTGAATGGACTCCTAACCAATACCAATGATTCACACAAGCAGAACCGAAAAGACCCAAGTGAAAAAAGTGCCCAATCCCCGACTACCACAACCAAGGTCACAACATCTCGTGGCAATACTCCAACGGCTTAGCCAAGTAACAAAGTCACACACAGTTCTTCAGGCAAAGGAGGAGATAAGAACCTTCCCTCTGACAAAATTTAAATTTGTCACAAGCTTCCCGGGGTCAAAAAACGGAAAACAATAGTCCAAGAACAGGAGGGACCGAGGGGAGAAATCGATATCTACGATCTCTCCCTCGAATCTATGGAACTAGAAATTGACATTGAAAAATTCTTCCCTGACGATGATCACTTAGACAACACCGCTCCTCACAATCCCAGGATGGACATACTTGGCATAAGTACATTGGACAAAGAAGAGTCTTTTGCATTTCAGAGCATTGTTTTTTACATGGAATCAAAAAAATTGATTATTGAAAATAGATATGTAAAGAATAAGAAAGGCACATCTCATTCAGAGTTAAACCTACACAACATGCGCCCTTCCCAGATATCTAAGATGCACCGAGCAACTGGAGATGTTGTAGACAACTCTATTAGTGGCCTTGAAATGAATAATCTCATGTTAAAGACGTGAATCAAAGAATTGGAGGCAACTCTAATGCCTCTTCCATTGTTTGCTACTCCTTTGGCAATGGTCGGGTCCACCACACTTGCGCCAAAGTAAAAAGGATCAACAAGCCTTCTCACATTCGCCCGAGACTATGTGGAAAATAATATAAACAAAATAATAGAATTAATAACAGAAGCTTGGGAGATGTCAAAGAATATGGTCTCTTGTGGAGCAAGAGCGCATGCTTTTCATGAGTATCTACAAGTAGATCTAAAAAACAACCAAGGTTTTTATCCCGATGCAGTTTTACCATTTGTTTTTGAAGTTACCGATATGACAGAATCTAGAAGAAGACAAGAGGATCTCCCTTCCCTCGATCGAATCGACCAACTAAGCGCATGCTGGAAACAAAAGGTAAAGAACCTGATTGGTCTTGTTCAACAATGTAGCCAGACCATATCTAAAAGAGACAAACTATTCAAGAATCTAACTGAGATAGATCTAGCTGGCAACAACAATGAAGTTCAAGACGCGAAATTGATATTAAACTCATTGTTTTTAACCAAACAAGCATTTGATGATCAATTTCATATCTAGAAAATACTGTCATTTGAAAATTTCTATGGCATTATTGAATATGGTGAAGATTATGTAAAAACTTAGCTAGTCAGTTATGCAATTAGAAACAAAAATATTCAAGAAGCATTGCACAACTTGTCGATTTATCTAAGTGACTTGGAAAGTGAAATCTTCAATACAAAAATCCGGCATGAAATCAATGTGGCGCCCATGAGGAGCTACATCGAAGAATGGTTGAAAAAAATTGTCGACCAAATTACCAATGAAGGTCAAAGCCGAGGAAATCCATAAAAGGACATCAGCGAAGAAATGGAAACCATGGAACACCATCATAGTAAGTTGATACTGATTACATTCTTCTATCTTCATCCACTTATTCTTGTTGGCATAGGGGAGACCTAGGGTTCAACACTACAACAACACACCAACAAAACCCTAACTACTGGCCCTTTCGGAAACACCTGTGAAGCAAATGAAGTCTCACCCGAGGTAGAGGTAGGGGTGGTTGCAGGACTCATATGTCTGCAACCTTAGTTGGAACACAGATCTGTGATTGTAACACCTTAACAGAGCACTTAACAATTATGATTCATCAATATTCAGTCTTAGTTTACAGCGCAGCTAAACCCTAACAACAGATCAGCGCAACATTTACACAGATCCAATAGATTCAAGCACTAAGAATACTAATAGAGATCAGATCTAGCATTCATTCACATTATTCATCACTAAGCTATCATATCAGATTCATCTATCATCTAACATCGCACTAAGCATTGAATCACATGAACAAAAGAACATCCAAAAAGCACAAAGCATTCATGACACAGGATATACGTGGTTCACCCCCACCCTGGGGCTACGTCCACCAACTCTTCGCCTTCTTTATTAGCTTCGATCAATATTCTTACATGCACAAAGCCTCAAAATCAACTCTGCAGAGGACAAGAGATCTGCGCACCTCACTAGATCCTCCTTCCTTGAGTTATAGCACAAAGCCTTCCACGGTCTCTTACAATCACTTGCACTTAGCTCTACAAGCCTCACACAATATGCACAAAGCAATTACTACTTAGCACTTAGCACACTTGCAATTGACTAGTCACTATTCACTACTTCTTACACCTAGACTTCTATTTATACATTACAAAATAGGCCTAGCATGGGTAAACCCATGGGCCGACATCCCCATACCCATTACATCAGTCCAAAACCCAAAAAGGCCCTAAAAAGGGGCCAAGATCCCACGATCTATGCTTCATCTTACGCTCCACCTTCAATAGCCTGTCGAAGTCCCAAAAATAGGTCAAACATGACCAAGGATCCTCAAAACTTGGTCAAGGGCCAACAGGCCCCCAACACTCACCTGTTACTTGTCCCGAGTCACTCTGATTTGGGTAATTCTACCTCAAAATCCTCGATCTTGGCTCGAGCTGCTTCGACTTGTTGTTGTTCCATGGCCTCCTTCTCAACGAACTCTTGGATAACAGCTTCATTGACAGGTCCCTCTAAGTGTTGTTCAACTACAGTGATGACTTGCTCCAGTTCTTCTCCTCAACCTTCGATCTCTGAGAAAAGTTGGCAAGCCTCATCTGGTATAGGTTGGAGCCTCTAAGCCACTTCCATGACTCTTCTATGAATGGTGTGGACCTATTTTTTAGCAGTGTGATGCTCTTGGGATCGCTTCATCCTTTCAACAACTGAAAGGGGGTTCAACTGCGCTTCTATTGTTTCTGCTTGCTCCTTCGCCTCCTGGAGCTATGACTCTAGTGCCTTTAGTTCTAGATTCTCAGTGAGTCGCTCATAAGTCTGGGCACTACGATCACTTAGTTGTTTAAATTCCATGGAAAGGGCCTTTATTCTCTCAATTGTGCTTCGAGCAGTTGAATCTCTTTGATCCCTCACATCCTACGGGGTGTTGGGCACTGCAAGGAGCTCTAAGTCTGTTATTCTTTGATGTAGCTGTTGGATAGATTCTGTGAGCTATTATAATCGATGCTTGACTCAGTATTCTTCCTTTTTCTCTAAGCCTATCACAGAGTGAAGTGCTCTGTTGAATGCTTCTTTCACTTCGAGTTGTTCTACGAGCAACAATTCTTTTTCTTGTTGAATCTATGCTTTCTCCTCTTCAAACTTTGTCTAGAGAGCAACCTTCTCCTACTCCACAACTCATCATCATTCTATGACTACTTCTTGCACTTGCTTCAAGGCCTGGGTGTCTTGTTCTATTTCTTTTTGTGCGCGATGAAGTTGAGCTTCGGTCGCATCATCTAGTCGACGGAGTTGGGTTGGCTCATCTCCCAACTCTGGTTCTTCCGACGACAAGGGCGTAGTGGACACTACACGACTGGAATAAAGGGCCTGTTGTACTCCTCATAGCTCAACCTCGATTCTTTCATACATCTCCTCCTTCTTGGCTTCATGTTTCTGCAAGATTTCCTACGAGGCATCGTTTACAACTACGATGATAAAGTCAAAGTCATCGATAGTGAGCACAATCTGCATCTTGGTCAAGGTGGATCTGGATTTCTTTCAGGAAGAGGGTTTCGGGGGAGAAACCTTTGTCTTCTTCAAGGGATCAACCTCATCTCTAGGTGGTGTTCCTTTCTTCTGCTCATCTTCTTTGTCATTTATCTCTTCTACTTCGTCATCACTTGGTCAACCAGGTGATACTGAAGCAATTTTTTCTGATGCGTTGCTTAAGTCTTGGACTTCTGTGGTCTTCTTCCTTTTGGTGGTTCCAAGTTTGTCATGTTCTTTGTGAGTGGCCTCCGAGCTGTCAAGTTCAGGGTCACACATCTTTGTAGGATTAACGGGGATAAGGAGGTTTTCTAACCAATCCCGAGTTATCTCCTTGAGGTCCTCTTTTGTGAGCTTGTAGTATGACTGAAGATCCTCCTTATGCTCGTCTGCTCGCACAGTGATATATATGAAGTGTCGATCTATGAAGAACTTCATGAGGGTTCGAAACTGTTGTAGGGTGTTTGGCATCATGGGAGGTTCAACTTCAATATCCCTCTTCAGTTGGAGATAATATGTGTGAAATATTGCATTCGACTGCCACTGTTTTCCCATATCGTTCGAGTACCAAAGCATGGTGAACTTCAAAGCAAGCGGTTCGAGCGGCTCAATGTTCAGGAAGATCGCACCTTTCGGCATCTCCCAAGCAATAAACGCGATGAGGATTAGAAGCCAACTAAAGTGGAACTCGTATCCCTGATCCTGTGCTTCGTGATAGTCTAATTCTAGATGATTAACTAGGTACTTCACCCAGTTCATCTGTAGGCCTTCCATGCATCTCCCTGCGAGGTCAACGACAAACCCTGTGACCTGCATGGGTCTGTTCTTCCTTACTAGATTTCCTGCAATTAATTGGCATGCTAGGCGCATTGTGACATTCTAGATGGAAGCTACCTTGTAGCCTCGCATCCCCTTCTCAACATCATCGTAGGTATCCTTGATATTCTATGCTAATGCGCACTCTGTAACTTTCCCTGGATAGAAGTCCTATAGGTCGGGTCCTTGCATACTTAATCTGGTGATCCTATGGATCAGCGTCGGATTGATTGTGATACATTGGTCGAGCCATAATTGGCCACCATGGTAACATGAGAATAGGATCTTAACACATGCGTTAACCTCCTAGTGCCTTCCAAAGTGTGGGATTTTCATTACATTCAACAGGGTGGACTGCACGAGGTTCATCATCCATGGTTGGGGGATTATTTTCTAGTTCTTCCCCTTCATCCTGTTCAAGTTTTTATATGGGGCAAGCATACTATGGTTCTTGCAGTCTCCTAGGTTGAAGTCATTGAAATTGAACATTGTGATCTTGTTCTATTGCGATCTAACTGCATGTATCCCCTTCGGGAGGTATGCAGTAACCATAGTGTCATCAAAATCTGTCAGCACACTATCACGAATCACTACACTGACCAGAGGCGATATGTAGTCAGGTAAGATGGTTGGTATTATCTTTGCATTTGCTAGTTCATCTCTATGATTGATTCTCTTTTTTGTGACGACTCGGGATGGTCCATATCTGCGAGCAATCAACAGAGAGGCTTGCACTCGTCTTGTCGAGAATGCTTGTACACCCACTGACATTACCCTTTCATACATGAGGTTGATGAGTACCTCCTTCACAGACTCTTCGACTGCGCTAAGTTCTTCAGACATACACGCTCATGGTTGAATATCTCGGGTTTGAAGAGTAACTACTCAATGCAACGGGATGGATGGTGATACCTCAATGATCACTGTGTGAAATCAACTGATCTGCGGGCTTAGATAATCACGGTTGGAAAAAGTGTTCTCGGTGCAAGGCTCGACGGAATAAGTAGATAACTAGGCAACGGATCTCTCCAACGGGTGAGAAGCCTTTATTAATTCAGTTATGTTTGTTACGACGCGGTTCCAACGGTCTAATGGCGAGATTTATGACCATAAATGTTGGTCTACCCATTCAAGGCGTCATTCTAACAATTATACTATTTCCAACGGCGATATTTCTTCGCCATGGAGAAGTGCCATGTGGCGTTGTTCTGCTATCCCGACGAAGTTCCAGTTTTGCACATTTTCTTTGTGTGAAGTTCCCTCTGGAACCTTCTGTAACTTTTCGATCTTTGATCTCTTCTTACTTAGTTTTCTAGCCTTCTTTACAGTGAGCTGCATCTCGGTATTCCTCTTTCCATTCTAATTCTTATCTCCTCTTGGCATAGTAACTTCACGCTGTTGAGATTCTTTCATAGGATTCAAGGGAAATACTTCTTCTCTATCTGAGGTAGGTGCTTCAGTCTTCTGTGATTCTTCTTGTGTTCTTTCAAATTCAACATCCAAGTTTTTGTTTCTAAATAGGTTCGATATGTTCTCTTGTTCTTCAATCAAGTGTGTGATCCTCCTAGTCATGAAATATTTCAACTCTTGCTTCTTCTGCTCTAAGACTTTTCTTATTTCCTTCTGGCCTAATCCCTTTCAATCGAAGGTTTTCCTAGTAATATAGAAAATGGGGCGTTGTTCTCAATAAATTTAACAACCTCAAACTCTTCCTCTGTCAAGGTTCCATGAGCACTCATAGATATCTGGGTAAGTCTTCCACATAGGGTTATCAACTTTCCTCTAAATAATCCTATTCCTCCCAATGGAGGAATCATAGTAGGATTTCCTAAAGTTTCCCAAGATCTTTCTGTCATAATATTCACTTGTGTTTCTTCATCCAAAACACAGTCAATGTTGAAGTCTCCTATTCTTGTTTCTATGAATTCTTTTTCTTTGAAGATCTCTGATAAGTTGATATTTCGGTGGTCATTCAGGGTTTCTTTCATTTGTAGCAATACATCCTATGATTCTTTCTGGGGTTCTTCCATGGTATTAGTGTCTTGACCTTTCTCATGGTCTTCTTGTCTCATATTCATTCTTTCAAGTTTAACAATCATTCTAGGAAAATCTAAAAATTCATGATCCATAGATTTACAACAAAGACAACTAGGTCTTCTACCAGGGAATTCCTTAGCAAGATGTCCTGGTCTTCTACAACTATAACAAAGAGTCAATCCTCTCTTTCTCTTAAATGATCCCCATCCTTTCATGTACTGCGCACTAGGATCATGGTAGCTAACCTGCAAAAAATTATTTCTAGGATCTTGCATCCATTTGTTAGTCAAAACATTCTTTCTATGCATAGGAATAACATATCTTCCACTATTCTTATTAGATCTACTCATATCAAATCTTCTTTCTTCTAGTTGTTCCCTAGTTTTCAGGCTCAAACAAAATTTATCAAACATACCTAGATCCATATTCTTGAAACAAAAATTTCCACTTATCTTACTTTTCTTAGAGCACAGATCTTCCAGATCTAAAACTTTTCACTATTATTACCTCTTTTAGATCACAAGGCTTCAAGATCTTACCTCTTTTCTTCATATCAAACTTCTCTTTTTAGCGTGGAGTTTCATAATCCAAGTAGAGTATTGTGCACCAGGGAAACAGATCTATGCACAGAGCTTTCACATTTTTGGGTCAGATCTTCGCACAAAGCTTCTACTTCCTCAACTCCCAGCAATCATAGTTTCAGGTCTCGACAATGGAACCATTTGTTGGCACAGGGGCAGACCCAGGGTTCAACACTACAACAACGCACCAAAAAACCCTAACTACCGGCCCTTTTGGAAACACCTGCAAAGCTGATGAAGTCTCACCCGAGGTAGACGCAGGGGTGGTTGCATGACTCAGATGTCTGCAACCTTAGCTGGGACACATATATGTTATTGTAACACCTTAAAAAATCACTTAGCAATTATGATTCATCAATATTCAGTCTTAGTTTACAACGCAGCTAAACCCTAACAACATATCAGTGCATCATTCACACAGATCCAATAGATTCGAGCACTAAGCATACCAATAGAGATCAGATCTAGAATTCATTCACATTATTCAGCACTAAGCTATCATATTAGATTCATCTATCATCTAACATCGCACTAAGCATTGAATCACATGAACGAAAGAACATCCAAAAAGAATAAATCATTCACGAAACAGGATATACGTAGTTCACCCCCACCATGGGGTTGCGTCCACCAAATCTTCACCTTCTTTATTAGCTTCAATCAATCTTCTTACATGCACAAAGCCTCAAAATCAACTCCGCAGAAGACAAGATATCTACGCACCTCGCTAGATCCTCCTTCCTTGAGTTATAGCACAAATCCTTCCACAGTCTCTTACAATCACTTTCACTTAGCTCTACAAGCCTCACACAGTATGCACAAATAAATTAGCACTTAGCACTTAGCACACTTGCAAATGACTAGTCACTATTAGCTACTTATTACATCGCCTAGACTTCTATTTATACATTACAAAATAGGCCTAGCATAGGTAAACTCATGGGCCGACATCCCCATACCCATTACATAAGCCCAAAACACAAAAAGGCCCGAAAAAGGGGTTGAGATCCTGTGATCTCCGCTTCGTCTTGCATCCTCAATAGGTCAAAGCGGAGATCACAGAATCCTTGGTCAATAGGTCAAAGTGGAGCACAAGACGAATTTGACAATTCTCAAAACTTGAATCTTTAATCTTTAATCCAGATTTGACAATTTTCTCTTTCTTCTTGCCAGGTTTTGTTGTTTTCCATCGTCGAATTTCTTCTTTATGCAAACTTCATTCTTGTACATATTTTCTTCATATTTCGTTGCAGTCCCAATCAGATTCATTCTGGAAAACGTATTTTTATTTCACTGAATATGTATTGAACTATAGTTTTTTTTTCGCAAATTTGAAGACAACGTTTTTTTTGGGGAAATATTCTCAAATGTATTTTGCGACACAGTTTATCTAAGTATAAACATTTGGGGTTTTTCTATGTTGATATTCAATGCTTGGTGTTGTTATTTGGAGTTTTTATTTCTTTGTAAAATTAACTCATTTCATTGTACATCTTCTTGTTCTATAGTGTGCATGTATTTCAGCTTCCTATATTTGAAAATATTCTTCGATATACAAAATGTAAAGTCGTGTATTTTTTTCTTTGTTCCTTGTAGGTTTGAACAAAAAAATCCAAGCACAAAAAACCATTCAAATTCGAACATGGTTTACATTTGGAGCACACATAATCTAGTAAGATACATTAATATGGATACATTTTATTTAAAAACTTCCGTTGTATGCATCTTGCACCAAAAACTTCTGTGGTGTACAATTCCTCCACATTTTGGAACATGGTCTACATTTGGACCACAAATTATCTATTACAATACATAATTTAAATACAATTTAAATTAATGGGCCTATATCATCACATCATGAGCCTGACTGGCCACAGTTCCTTTCAACACTTAGCCAATTATCTCTCCACAGGGTCGCGCCTTAGCGCTAACAAAATTTTGTGCCCAATGTTCTGTTATATACATGTTGCACACAACATTTTTGTGATATACATTTTGCACCAAACACTTCCATCATTCAAAGTGGATGTTAGCGATCGGTCGGAGTCACGATATAAAATCACAAGCGCAAATGTGAACCGGTCCATCCCCCAACGCGCCCATTGGGACATTTTCGGAAAAATGTCTAAGTAACGAGAAAGATAGTAGAGAGGAAAAATGGTCGTTACAAGGGCTCTCAAGAAGACTTAAGGCCCCGCCTATCAAATTGTATATATATCCTGCTTCTACTGGTGAAAAATCAGTGGTTCGTTTATTGTCATTAACAACCAAAGAAACATATTCAACAACAATTTACGGGAGCCTGGTCGACCCCCGGGTTGGCGCTATTATACATCTTGCAGCCAAAAATTGCATCATCTACAGTCCCGTTGTATACATCTTGTACCAAAAACTTTTGTGGTCTGCAATTCCTCCACATATTGGAAAATGGTCTACATTTGGACCACAAATTATCTATTACGATACATTAATATAAATGCAATTTTAATAAATATACTTAAACTTGAACTTGACTTTTTTCGAACTCGTCGATTAAACCTATATCGTCACATCATGAGCCCAATCGACCGCAGTTCCTTTCAACACTTAGCCAATTATCGCTTCGCGGGGTTGTGCCTTAGCACTAATGGAATTTTATGCCCCATGTTCTGTGATATAAATGTTGCACACAACACTTCCTTGATATACATTTTGCACCAAACACTTCCGTCATTTATAGCTTGACGCGCTATTATAGATCTTGCACCCAAAACTTGTGTCATCTACGATTCCGATGTATACACATTGCACCAAAAACTTCCATGGCCTACAATTCTTCCACATATTGGAACATGGTGTACATTTGGACCACAAATTATCTATTACAATACATTAATATAAATAAAATTTAAATGTCGTCACATCATGAGCTCGACCAACCGTAGTTCCTTTCAACACTTAGCCAATTATCTCTCCACGGGGTCGCGCCTTAGCGCTAACGAAATTTTATACCCCATGTTTAGTGAAATACATGTTGCACACAACATTTTCGTGATACACATTTTGCACCAAACACTTCCGTCATTCAAAGTGGATGTTAGCAGTCGGTCGGAGTCACAATATAAAAGCACAAGCGCAAATGTGAACCGGTCCGTCTGCCAATGCGCCCATTGGGACATTTTCAGAAAAAACAGCTAACTAACGAGAAATATAGTAGAGAGGAAAAATGGTCATGACAAGGGCTCTCGAGGAGACGTAAGGCCCCTCTTATCAAATTGTATATATATTCTACTTCTTCTCGTGACAACTCAGTGGTTCGCTTATTTCCATTGACAACCAAAAATACGTATTCAACAGTGATTTACGGGAGCCCAACCGACCCCCGGGTTGGCGCTATTATAGATCTTGCACCCAAAACTTGCATCATCTACAGTTCCACTGTATACATCTTGCACCAAAAAAATTTGTGGTCTGTAATTCCTCCACATATTGGAACATGGTCTACAGTTGGACCACAAATTATCTATTACGATACATTAATAATTTCATACTCTACAATTCGTCGCGACTTGACGCTATCGATTTCTTATGCCCCCTATTTCGTAATATACATGTTGCACACCATACTTCCATGATATATATTTTTCACCAAACACTTGCGTCATATACAATTCGACCCCGATTATAGAACCCGCCTATCTGGAAATCCGCGATCTAAAAAGTGGCTAGGCATCGAATGGTTAGCGGTCGGTCGGAGTCATGATATTAAAAAACAAGCGCAAATATGAACTGGTCCATTCACCAACGCGGCCATTGGGACATTTTCGGAAAAATGACTAAGTAACGAGAAAGATAGTAGAGAGGAAAAATGGTCGGATGAGCTTCAAAATAGGGTCACGATGTCTCCCGAGGAAACGTAAGGCCTTGACTATCAAATTACATATATATTCTGCTTCTACTTGTGACAACTCAGTGGTTCTCTTATTGCTATTAACAACCAAAAAAACATATTCAACAATGATTTACGGGAGCCCAACAAACCCCCGGGTTGGCACTATTATATATCTTGCACCCAAAACTTGTGGCATCTATAGTTCCATTGTATACATCTTGCACCAAAAACTTCCGTGGTCCGCAATTCCTCCACATATTGGAACATGGTCTACATTTGGACCACAAATTATCTATTACGATACATTAATATAAATGCAATTTTAATAAATATACTTAAACTTGAACCTGACTTTTTTCGAACTCGTCGATTGGTCCTATATTATCAAATCATGAGCCCAACCGACCGCAGTTCCTTTCAACACTTAGCCAATTATCTCTTCGTGGGGTTGTGCCTTAGCGCTAATGGAATTTTATGCCCCATGTTCTGTGATATACATGTTGCACACAACACTTCCCTGATATACATTTTGCACCAAAAACTTCCGTAATTTACAGTTCGATGCGCTATTATAGATCTTGCACCCAAAACTTGTGTCATCTACAATTCTGTTGTATACATCTTGCACCAAAAACTTCTGTGGTCTACAATTCCTCCATGTATTGGAACATGGTCTACATTTGGACTACAAATTATCTATTACAATACATTAATATAAATACAATTTAAATTAATGGTCCTATATCGTCACATCATGAGCCCGACCAACCGCAGTTCCTTTCAACACTTATCCAATTATCTCTCTGCGAGGTCGCGCCTTAGCGCTAATGAAATTTTATGCCCCATGTTCCGCGATATACATGTTGCACACAACATTTTTGTGATATACATTTTGCACCAAACACTTCCGTCATTCAAAGTGGATGTTAGTGGTCAGTCGAAGTCACGATATAAAAGCACAAGTGAAAATGTGAACCGGTTCGTTCGCCAATGCGCCCATTGGGACATTTTAGTAAAAATGGCTAATTAACGAGAAATATAGTAGAGAGGAAAAATGGTCGTGACAAGGGATCCTGAGGAGACATAAGGCCCCGCCTGTCAAATTGTATATAGATTTTGCTTCTACTTGTGACAACTCAATGCTTCGCTTATTGCCATTAACAACCAAAAAAATGTATTCAACAACGATTTACGGTAGCCTGACCGACCCCCGGGTTGGCGCTATTATAGATCTTGCAGCCAAAAATTGTGTCATCTACAGTTCCGATGTATACATCTTGCACCAAAAACTTTTGTGGTCTACAATTCCTTCACATATTGGAACATGGTCTAAATTTGGACAACAAATTATATATTACGATACATTATTATAAATACATTTTTAATAAATATACTTAAAATTGAACCTGACTTTTTTCGAACTCGTCCATTGGTGTTATATCATCACATCATGAGTCTGACCGACTGCAATTCCTTTCAACACTTGACCAATTATCTCTCTACGGGGTCGCGCCTTAGCTCTAATGAAATTTTATGCTCCATGTTCCATGATATACATGTTGCACACAACATTTCCGTGATATACATTTTGCACCAAACACTTCTTTCATTTACAATTCGACACGCTATTATAGATCTTGCACCCAAAACTTGCATCGTCTACAGTTCCGCTATATATATCTTGCACCAAAAAGTTATGTGGTGTACAATTCCTCCACATTTAGGAACATGATCTACATTTGGACCACAAATTATCTATTACAATACATTAATATAAATACAATTTCAACACTTAGCCAATTTTCTCTCTGTGGGGTCACGCCTTAGCGCTAACAAAATTTTATGCCCCATGTTATGTGATATACATGTTGCACACAACATTTCCGTGTTATACATTTTGCACCAAACACTTCTGTCATTTACAATTCGATCCCATTTTCCACAATTTACCTTGTAACCTTCTTGACAGGGACTACGTTGCCACGCAACACTTGTTACTAATTAGATTGCAGTTGATATCCATAAATTCTTGTGGAAATGGGGAAAATAAATTTCATCTCATTAAGTGGGTGGTAGTAAGGCAACCAATTGATCGAGGGGGATTGGGGATTCAAGACCTATATCTAATAAATATGGAAATGGATGCCAAATTGATTTGCATATTGGTTACAGGAAATCCAGCATGGTGGAAAAGTGTTATTTGAAAAAAAAAAAAAACAGAGCGACGAGATAGAGATGCATTGAGAAGCCTCCAAAGAAAACAAAAGGTTCTCATATTCTCATGCTAATCCTATTTTCTCTTCCCTTAATCCAAGATAGGATCTCATGGATTATAAGGAACGGAAAAAATATTGATATCTAGGAGGATCGTATCCTTGATCAAATCAAATTGGTAGATCATCGTGAACTAATATAACTCCATATTTGGATGTGTGAATAGGGTTTCTCTACCAAATGGGACGAGGATTCTGGTCTCTGTACAGGTTGGTATTTTGGATGCATTCCCATCCATATTTTCCATTTATCTCACTCCCTTCCTCAAGGTTTGGTGGGATGTGTGCCTTGGAATCGGGTGGAGAAAGACTCAAGAGGATGGGGGTCCTCCTCTTTCTATACCAAAGTAGGATACTTGACATTGCTAGACCCCCTCATCCAATACCAACGATCAAAATTATGGAAAAAAGTGTGGAATGTAGATAACCTCCCCAAGATTAATTTCTTCTGTCGAAATTTGATTCATGGGAAAGTTCTAACTTCAAACAATTTAATAACAAGAGGAATCGAAGGTCCATCCTAGTGTGATTTGTGTCAATTTCTGGAATATTTGTAGCACCTTTTTGTTGAATGTGAATTCATGAAGGAAACTTGGGATTTGGTTCTAGTAGGCCTGGGACAGAGAGTAGAATGCACAAACAATTGCAAGGAGATGTTAGAAAGCTAGTGCAAGTGTTACTGCAGAACTTTCAAACAAAATCTTGGTTTAGAAGAATCTAGACAACGATACCTAAATATCCCAAGTGGAAATCTTGGCTAGCACGAAACAAATCAATATTCCAAGATGAAAATATATCAGCAAGGCAGGTTGAATCTAAAGTGGTTTCCCTTTTATCTAAGCACATGAGGAGCTTAATTAATATGCAAAACCAAGGACTAGATGAACATGAATGTGATTGGATTGTCAAATTTCAAACACACGATATGTTGACCTAGTCACCAGGGATGATTTTAGGGGATAAATTTTTCTCATGGACTAATTTTCMATGRTATTTCCAAAACTAAGATTCGCTATTTTAAAAATGATTCGCCCAAATTCTATAGGATAAAATTATTTCACCTTAAAAATCGCCAAAATTTTATAAAAACTATATAAAATACTTAGAAATTTGAATATTTTTACAAAAATATCGCCAAACATTTATAGTTGACATATGAAGAATTAGTAATATTCGCTAAGGTTTCTACATTTTAAAATAAATTTCCATCCTTAAAATCATCCCTGCTAGTCACCTAAAGGAAGTAAAATTCATCAACCTTAATGGGTAATCAGAAAATATCAAATAGAATTCCAAGAATAGAAATCTCAACAGAATACCAACATTCTCTTCTTTGATGGAGCTTCTTGTAATAACCCGAGGGTGGCAAGAGAGGGTGGGAATATCGTTGAACCAAAAGGAAAAATATTGATGTATTATGCGTGGGGACTAGGAAATGTTTATAATAACATCATTGAGGCCTACTCTCTATGGTTGGGGTTAAGTCTTGCAAATGATATGGGACTCCAAAACCTTTTGGCGATGGGAGAATCGATGCTTATAATAAGCACTATGGTAAGTTGAAAAGGAGTGGGAAACAATGATTTAAATTATTTTCTCATGAGGACAAGATGTTTAGCTTCTAGTTTTGATGAAATCCCCTTTCTCCACAATAAATATGAGCTCAATAGTATGGCAGACGATTGGGAAAAACTAGCTTCACATTGAAATGAAGAAACCCTAGTTAAAAATTGTTAATGTTTGGACAACATCGGGAAGACAAACTCCTAGATTAATAATTAATAATATAATTATTGATTATTAAATAATATATATAATAAGTAATAATAATAATAATAAATATTTATTTATTATCCAAGGGATGCATCCTTTCATGGATGGTCACCATATGTTCTCTTTATATGGAACACTCATCATTGTAATAATAAATTGAACATACACATATCACCTCATAGAAAAATCAACATGGTATCAGAGCAGGTTTGGGCCTGGCTCTCTCACGAGAGGGCCCAGAATAAAACCTCAACATGGCTCATTTACGTATTTCTTTTGGTAATGCGTAAATCTTGGACGAACCAACTGAATAATCCTTTGATTTCCCTCTCTGATTTTATCTTTTTAGACTCTGTGTATATATGAAAATAATGGCATTGTCCAACCGAAAGTGATGTATATTATTGTGACACAAAAAAATTAGCTTCGAATATGTTGGGGTCGGATCCAGGCTTCTGATCAAGAGTCCATTGACTCTCTCATACCCTCGTTACCTCCATAGCGTAGGTAAGCGTCGCCACGCTCCTCGAAGGAGGTGTCATTTTTTTCCTTTTGAGTGCATTGAACCCATGTTCTTTAGTTTAGGCACAAAGAACGTGTATGCTTCGCTTATGGAATAAAAACCTTGATGAAACTATACTGAAAGCAACGTGTTATGAGTTTGAGAAGAGACCACATCATACACCGAAACGTTGGGTGTGCTGACAGAATAATCTTATGAAGAGAAAACAATAAAACCATGTACCCGTTGAGAATATATATTTTTAAAATAATAGCAAGGTGAATGTGATTATAGTAAAGCTGATGATATTGACTGAGTGTTAAGATGAGATGATAAAGTCTATGAATAATTTTACCCAACTAGATATGGAGTTATCATTAGAGAAGTGAAGCTCGCTTACTTTTGACTAGGAATCTTATAGACATTGTGCATATCAATCAGAATGCCAACTCAATGAAATGAATTAGACCAAATTGATATTAAATCTGCACTTGACACTATTGTGCATCATTTTGGGGTTGATTTATCAATGTAGAGAATAGATTTTTTTTGTTCCCTGCTTTACCTGCAAAGATGTCAATAATTGCATGGTTTTTTTTACTGCTACGAGTAACAATCTATGATTGGGCGGTCAAGAAAATGCCAAATATATTGGGATAGATCTATATTTGTGTTATTGTTAGATGGAACAGACCACAATAGCAAGGAGGTTGCCACACGATATGACATTGATTGTTGGAAGGAACAATTACCGTAGATAGTGGTAGTAATGCGAAGGAGAGCGCTAAGAGATAATTGGAAGCTCAAGGTAGAGGTTGAGCAAGTGGTGGTTGGAAATTTGTTGTTGTAATGATGAAATATCTATGCATATACCATAGTGGCGCCCAGAAATTTGATGTTAACTAGATTTTGATTACAAAAATGTCAGGTTCCATCAAAGGAGTAGGGGTTGTTGTGATGTTATTGTTGAATTATTGTAACTTTGAAGAATATTCTACTTATATTTATAGATCAAATCCCCTTTTTTGGATTTGTCAAACATGTATTTGTATGGTGGTATTTGTAAAGTCGGCCCCTAGTAATTGCAAAGTGGTTTTAGCCACTTTTAGGAGAAGTCAGTTGTTAGGAACCTAACCTACCTAACCCCTCAAGTGGGTAGAATAATATATTTCCATGTAATAAAGGTCAATATTAGCTAGGCCTAGCAATAAGGAGGAATAAGTCAAATGTAAGAAGACCTAATAGAAGCTTTTGTTTCTAGAAGGATCTTCCTCTAGATTGTTATTTTGATAGATAGATTTAGTATAAATAAGAATAGAGGGTATGAGAAGTTTTGTCTTGGATATTATTGTAATAGAGCTCTTCTCTGTTGGAGGTTTCCTCCTCGAAGAGGAAAGTAAACATTTCTCTCATTAATCAAAGTGCTCTTTCTGGTGTTATTCTAGTATTATTGTGAAGTTTTTCTGGTTATATCATTGTTTATATGTCATTTCTAGCTAATTATTTATGTTCTGCATACTAATTTATAAGTGGAATATTACAAGTGGTATCAGATTACATTCCTCAATAGAAAATTGTACATTAAATTTTTTTAGGGTAGAGACGTATTCCAACGTCTTTAAGCTACAAAGATCTGTCATTACGCACATAAACCCATGGTTGGGGATTCATACATGAAGAAAATACAAGTGGTACTTAAGCGCACATCTCTTGGCCACCCTTGTAACTCATTTTCGTACCCCTTCGAGTGGTAGCGCATCAGACAACACCTGTATACGGATCGGCCTAGATATTCTAAATCCCTCCATAGATAAATCGATCGGTCACCTAACTACTATAGTGCCACCGAGAACAACACTCAAAAAGATACTCTATAGTACTTGGGTAGTCGGGTAGTACGACTAAGGGTATGGTCTAGCCTCCTTAGTTGGTGTCCTGAGATATTGGTTCGAGTACTATTGTTGGACCCTGCACATATATCAGAGAGATATATCATAGCACAAACCCTTGTCTGTAGAACCCTTGAATACCCTAGAACCCTTGGGAAGGAACCAGAAATAGAACCAACAAGATCTATTGTTGTTCTACAGAGTCTTTTGCATTCTGGTTCTGAAATTACTACACATTTCTTCTTGTTAAGAATTTGGGCATTTTGTCACTGCATCATTCTTCAGGCCAGAGTATAACTCCGCAGGAGTAAAAAAAAAAAAAAAGAGTATAGTGATCCCCCCGACACACTTATTTGGGACCTATTACATTGGATTCCCCTCTTCTCCAAGATCGTAGTCATACCCTTCATTTTTAATCCCTTTTGTTTCAATGGACCTGACCCCTTCCCAGTTTCCCTATTTTTCCACCTATCCCATTCAAGCACTGATTGTCATGGTACCTATCACTTCTAAGTATTTTTTTTTGTGGTCCCACTCACCCATTTTTTTCCTTACCCGCACTTCCCCTTTCCAAATGGCCACCACTCACAACCAAGACCTCTAAACTTTCATCAATCAAGCCCATGTCTCCATCGAACATCTCACATCTCAGATCGATTCTACCAATTCCCACATTGACAACCTGGAAACCAACCTCACAACCCAATTGACCTCCCTCCAATCTGTTTTAAATCAATTGTTGAACCACCCTACGGGTCCTTCCTCATCAGCACAACCTGATGTTGTTGATTCCTCTTAGTCTTTGCATTTTCATTTAAACTCCTTTCATCGTGAACCATTTCTTCCCTGCGTAGAGGTCAATAAATTTGATGGCTCCGATCCTACAGGTTGGATCACTCAAATCAGAGTATTATTTTTCTTTGCATGGTATTATTGACGAGTTGGAAAACTTTGCTATGTTGTCCTCTATCTAGATCCTGAATGTTGGCAATGGTGGAAATGGTGAAAAAATTCATGTCAAGGGTATATTTCCTGGACCCATTTTGTTATTGATCTCTATGCCCGCTTTGATATTGATACCCACTATTTCGGTCGTTTGACCAAGTTGAAATAGTCTGGCACAGTGGAATACTTCATCATTGCTTTTGAGCATTTGGCCTTTCGAACAGAGGGCATGTCAGATGTGTTCTTCTGTGAATGCTTTATCAGTGGTCTCAAGGATGAAATTTGATCCCAGGTTCTCATGGCCCACCCTCCAACTTGTTGGAAGCTACTCAACGTGCTAAAGATGCCCAACAATTTTTTTTTCCCACGAACAAAAACCCCCTTTTTTTCCTAGTCCTCGACCATTTAATCCTAACACCCCTATCACTTCCCTCAAGGTCCAGAAACTAACTAGGGTTGAAATGGTTGAACGCAAATAGAAGGGTCTTTAACATAATTATGATAAAAAATACTTTCATGGGCACAAGTGTAAGGAACAAAAACTATTTATGGCAATTTCTGAAGACGTTCTTGAAGAGGATGTGACAGTTCCCTTGGTTGAAGAACCCTCCATTCCCGATGCCACCCAGGATCCCGCTGACCCACCTGACGTTGACCCGCTTATTTCCTTGCATTTCTTCACTATATTCTCAGCCCCACAAATGCTCAAGTTCATTGGCTACATTAAGCACAGGAAGGTCACCATCCTTGTTAACAGTGGTAGCACCAACAATTTTATTCATCATCATATTTCCAAGGAAACCAATTGCTATATTTGTGTTGTCAATAATTTTCAAATCATGATAGCCAATGGTGGGTCCATGAAATGTGGTGGGCATTGTGAAAATGTTTGACTTCAAATTGTACATTACCAACTGAAAACTCATATGTTTTCCATTGACATGGGAGGTTGTGACATTCTGCTAGGTGTTGAATGGTTATGCACTTTGGATCCCATTCTTATGGATTTTAAGGCATTAATCATGCAATTCCAACAAGAAGGACAAAGGTATCAATTCCAAGGTCTCACAGTTGGTTCGCCTGATATCATTAGTTCCCATCATATGGAAAATATCCTCGAGAAAGGCCACTCCGGTATCATTTCTCAACTCCATTCTATTCAAGTCGTTGAGACACCCTCTGTGCATCCTGACCTCCAAGATATCATTTCCAAACATCAAGTTGTTTTTTCCACCCCTCAAGGACTTCCTTCTTCTCGTGGTGTTCATGATCATTCCATTCCCCTTGTTCTTGTAAGTATTCCTCCCAATGTTCTCCCTTATCGACACCCCTTTTCTCCAAAGAATGAAATTGAGAAACTAGTGCAGGAATTGCTCCAAGCGGGTGTTATCTGCACCAGTACCAACCCTTATTGTTCCCTTGTGGTCATGGTACTTAAGAAAGAATTTACTTGGCACATGTGTCCCAAATTTCATGCCCTCAATAAGCTCACCTTCAAGGAAATTTTCCCCATTCATGTCAAAGATGATCAATTGGATGAGCTTAGTGGTGCTCAGTACTTCACTAAACTTGATATGTGTTCTAGCTACCACCAGATACGTATGCAAGCAGCTGACATACCCAAGACTTCCTTTCGAAATCACGAGGGTCACTATGAGTTTTTTGTCATGCCCTTTGGCCTTTGTAATTCCCCCTCCACCTTAAAAAGCCTCATGAATAATGTCTTTTGTTCTTTTCTCCGTCATTTTTTCTTAGTTTTCTTTGATAATATTCTCATTTATAGTAAAACTTGGCAATCTCGTCTTTTCCATGTGGATCAAATTCTCCATCTACTCTCATAGCACCAAATTTTCCTCAAACATTCTAAATGTGTCTTTGGAGCCTCAGAAGTAGAGTACTTGAGTCATATTTTTGGAAAGGATGGTGTCTGGGTGGATCCTAAAAAGATTGAAGCAATGCAGGATTGGACTCGCCCCAAGATAATCGAAAGTTTGTGTGGTTTTTTTTGTTTTAACTGGCTATTATCGCAAGTTTGTTCGGAATTATGGGAAGATTGCGGCCCCTCTTACTACTCTCCTTAAAAAGAATTATTTCACTTGGACTCTCGGAGCGGATCGAGATTTTCAAGATTTGAAGGAAGCTATGTGCACTACTTTGGTCTTGGTCCTTCTTGATTTCACAAAAATCTTTGTCCTCAAATGTGATGCCTTGGGCAAAGGAATTTGAGTTTTTTCTCAGAACGACAATTTTCTGAAGGAGACTAGGTATTTCTTTGGCTACAACCTTATAAGCAAACTTCACTCAAGGCTGAACATTGTCAAAAACTAGCACCCAAATTTTATGGTCCTTATACAGTTCTCAAGCACGTTGGGCAGGTGGCCTATCAGTTAGATTTACCCAATCATTCTAAGCTCCATCATATTTTTCATGTCTCTTTCTTAAAGAAGGTGATTGGAACTAAGTGACACACTCAAACCAACCTTCCCGATTTGGATGAAGAAGGATCCATCTGGTTTTAGCCACAAGCAGTTTTGGACCAGCAGAAGCATCGTCTTCATCAGTGTACCATCAAGGAAGTGTTAGTTCAGTGGAAAGATACAACTCCAATAGATGCCACCTGGGAGCATGCTACCATTCTGCAAAAATTTCTTCATCTCAAGTCTTGAGGACAAAGTTGTTTCTAATGGGGAGGGCATGTTAGGAACCTAACCTACCTAACCCCTCAAGTGGGTAGAATAATATATTTCCATGTAATAAAGGTCAATATTAATGAGGCCTAGCAATAAGGAGGAATAAGTCAAATGTAAGAATACCTAATAGAAGCTTTCGCTTCTAGAAGGATCTTCCTCTAGATTGTTCTTTTGATAGATAGATTTAGTATAAATAGGAATAGAGGGTATGAGAAGTTGTGTCTTGTATATTCTTTTAATAGAGTTCTTCTTTGTTGGAGTTTTCCCCCTCGAAGAGGCAAGTGAACATTTCTCTCATTAATGAAATTTCTCGTTCTGGTGTTATTCTGGTATTATTCTGGTATTATTGTGACGTTGTTTTGGTTATATCATTGTTTATATTCCATTTCTATCTAATTATTTATGTTATGCATATTAATTTATAAGTGGAATATTACATCGTCTCCAGTAAGTGAAGAGACACAACCCTAGCACCACCTCAAAACTTGTATTTATATGTGAGGATGGTGTCTCATTTGAACACACACACACTCACTCATCTAATACGCATATCTTGAAGATAGTTGCAGTTGCAGGAATAAGTCTAACGAAGGAGAAGAGAGGTGCATGCTTGGTATTGGTATGTCTTTGGTTTTTTGGTCTTAGTCTTGGCATTGCATTGGCAATCTATTATTGAGGAAGTTTTTTTGGTTTTTCTTCCCCATGAGGGTTTCCCACGATAAAATGTTGTGTACCTTGTGATTTTGTTTCTTTCAGTGATCCTCTTTATATTGTTGTTTTGGAAATGCATTGAATTCTCATGAAATTTGGAAATAAACTAATAACAATAGTAAAAACTTAACATGGTTTCAGATCTTGACTAAATAGAGCATATTTGACTGGGTATCTTAATGTTTTTGTTGTCATAGAAGAAATTTAGGGTTTTTCACTAAAGAAGAATGTTTTACCAAATACCACCTAGGGAAGTGAAGCTTTCCCTAACACATATTTTGGGAACTTGAGTGAACCTTTTTAGTGGATGGATTCTCCAGAAATTCAAACCCTATTTTTTACTGGTACCAGAAAACTAGGAAAACAGGAAACCAAAACCAGTACCAGTTCATAATTGCGCAGGTCTAGTTTCAAGGGGTAAAACTTGGAATTTTCAGAAATGGTCTGCTCCAGCAAACTCACCTCATTCCATCACATCTCCTGGTAAGTTCAGTTTCATTTTTTGAGCACTTTCATTTTCTGGTCATTTTCTTAGCTCCATGTCAAGATGTCTTGCAAGCACCAAGCTTGTTGACAAGTTAGAAGGGGTGGAAAAATTTTGTGCCTGGAAGTACATAATTGGTCTCATTCTTGAAGAGAATGACCTTGTAAAATTCATAAAATAAAATGTACCGGAACCCAAAGAAGATGAAGGCAAAGAGAAGTACAAGAAGGATATGATTAGGGATAAAAGAATAATTTCATATTCCATTAAAGACCACTTGATCCCTCAAGTTTCTTCTAAGAATAATCCAAAAGATATGCTTGATTCCCTAACTAGAATGTATGAAGGAAGGAACATCAAATGGAAGATGAACTTGATAACCCAACTCAAGAATATAAAGATGCAAAAAGGAGAAATAGTCCAAGACTATTTCTCTAGGGTTTCTCAATTCAAGGAATAGTTAGAGGCAATTGGAGAAAACTTAGATGAATATGAACTCATGATGAAAAATACTAATGGTATTACAAGACCTTGGGATGCCTTCATCCAAACTATTTGTGAAAGAAAATAGAAACTCCAATTTGACATTTTATGGGAAGAATGTGTTCAAGAAGAAGCAAGAGTGGCCAACCAAGAAGTCGTTCTATTAAGAGAAGAAGATCAATCCCTAGTTGCTCATGCTAAGGGTGGAAAGGGAAAGTCTCATTTTAAAAAGGAGACTCACTTTCATAAAGAGTCTCATTCTCCAAAGAGATTCCAGAAATATTATAAAGGTCAAAGAAGGAAAAAAGATTTATCCTCCTTCCAGTGTTATCATTGTGATAATATGGGACACATTGCTAAGAATTTTCCTGCCAAAAGGGAAGAATACAAGAAGATAAATAAAAAAATACATCATTCCCATGTAGTTGAAGATGGTGAGCCACCCAAGAAGTTAGCTAAAGAAGAGATTGAAGAATATGTTTTGTTCTTTACTCTCTCAAAATCTGTGACATCTGAAGAGGATACTTGGATCATATATAGTGGTTCCTCTAAACACATGACAAGTCAGAAGAACACTCTCTCCAATATTGTAGAGAAACAATCCTCCCAAAAAGTTTCACTTGGAGATGATTATCAGTAATCAATCAAAGGATTGGGAGAATCCACCTACAAACTTGATTCAGGAACTCCAATGAGAATGAAAGATGTACTCTATGTATCAAGATTGAAAAAGAACTTACTTTCTATTTCTACTCTAGATAAGAAATGTTTCAGGGTTGCATTTGTAGATGGTGAAGTTCTTATGTGGTCTAAAGGAAAAACTATAGAAGATGCAGTTGTTATTGGAATAGAAGAAGGTGGTTTGTACAAGTTAAAGGGTCACTTGAATGTGGCCTTGACTCGGTCTATTGAAAGTCCTTGTGAACTTTGGCATAGAATTCTAGATCCCATCAACTACAAAGCCTTACCATATGTGAGCAAGGTAGTTATAGGTTTACCAAAACTAAAGGTTGATCATGAAGGTGTATGCAAGTGATGTGCAAAAGGAAAGAACACAAATAATCATTTTCCAAAGAGTGACAATAAAGTAGAAGGAATTTTGGAACTTGTCCACCCATATGTATGTGGTCCAATGCCATCAACCTCTTTAAGTGGGTATGTATACTATGTATCATTTATTGATGATTACTCTCGTAAAACATGGGTTTATTTCTTGAAGTCAAAATATGAAGTACTTGGAAATTTCAAGGAATTCAAATCATTGGTAGAAAATCTCTCTGAAATGAAAATAAAGAAACTTCGGTCAGACAATGGAGGAGAGTACACTTCAAATGATTTTTGTTAGCTTTTTGTATAGTCTCCCTCATGCTTGAGTTAAACCGAGCTTCACTCATGTTGCAACAATATATCCTTCACCTACCCCCTCACTCCAGTTGAGTTGGGCACTTTTCTCACTCTCACTTAACTCGCCACTCACTCCATTCATGCATCCTTAAACTATTATGGAACACTCATTATCCTCTCTCCATGCACATTTACTTCTCTCCATGCATTCAAACACACACTCACACTCACTTATCTCACAAGTCCTCTTCCACATCCACTCATACTTTGTTTTTTGCCTTTTTACATGTTTCCATCATGTGCCTAATTCATATTATTATCCTCCTCATGCATCCTCTCTTCTTCACTTGAATGTGCGCCCTCACTAGCTATATATTGGAGGTTTGCCATTGGTTATTTTGTCGGTTCTTGTAGCAACAACATAGTCTCTCTCTCTCTCTCTCTCTCTCTCTCTCTCTCTCTCTCTCTCTCTCTCTCTCTAGTCTGGTGGATTTTCTTTGAGCAAAGGAAGCATTGTACTAGTTGTAAGCTTGCCAAGTGTGGCACAATCAATCCTCTTGTAGGCTTGATCAATAAAGAAGTGTGTGTTTTGTCTTTGAACTTTTCTTCTTGGCAGTACTATGGTAAATCTGTAATCTGATATGTCATTTTCGGAACTATTTATCATGATTAATTTCGATCGTTTTGAAATTTTTTCATCTGCTTTCAGTCTATTATCACTGTGTTAACTCTATAGGTTCCCTCCAAGTGTAAAATATTACTTTTCCTCATCGTTTTGGGCTGCTTTTACATGTTGTCCAAGACGAGTAGCTTGCTGTTTTTTTTTTGTCTTTAACGCAGAAAATCATACTTTAGCTCAGCAGCAAGGAACTTTAGTGTGCATAGGGATTCCCCCCTGAGGCTAGCAAGCCCTAACCTGAACGAAGAGGGGTTTAGTCCGTGACAATTTGGGGCCATATTCCTTTAATTAGCATAGTTTTCATCACTTTAATAACGGGTTATATCATCTCAATTGGAGGGTGGAAATTTGTGCTAACAAATTGGCGTCGTTGTCGGGGAACGCCGGCCTTGGTAAACTACATCGGTGAGTTTTTACTTTACTTTATTTATTTATTCTAGCTCACCTGGTGACTCCATAGGATATAGGGATGACTCCACAGGGGACTTACACAAGAATATCTTTCAGTTTCGATTCCCGTACAAGGTCTAGTTTTGAGCTTGAAAGAACTCTAACATCTTTCCTAGAAAAAGACTACTTTTTCACCAAGAACTCCTCTGAAAATTGGTAAGAGTAAGATTTCTTAGGTAAGTTATTTTTCGACAAGAACTATGGTGAGTAGTATCTTCGACATATTCATCTTTATTTTTATTTTCATCTCGAGCTAATAGTAGGGTAGTAGTTGTGCTTTCTTTGATCTGAGACTAACAATATGGATGCAATTGTGAGGCCACCAGTAAGGTGGAGATTTTATGCTTTTGACCCACTAAGTTTTGTTGCATTCCCAGATTATCCTGATGACTTGTCTGCACGTAAGTGGATTAAACACATACCTTTTTTTTGGGGGAGGTTGGGAGAATTAGTTGAGGATCACTTGTCTACATTTTTGCAAGTGGTGGGCGATTTTAATGTGGAAAATGAAGATGTGGCGATGAGGATGTTTGTGTCGACCCTCGAGTGGGAGTCACGAGCATGGTACAAGTCCCTTCTAGATGCTTCCATTGATGGAGGGGATTCCTTCCAAGATAAATTCACCGAAAGATAAGAAAACACACATGACATTTTATTCTTATGCACAGTTTTTTCAATTATTAAAAAGCATGAAAGTGAAACTGTTTGTCAATTTAACGCTCATTTTTTCAAATTTTACAATCGAATTCCTTATAGAGTGAGGCCTAACAAAACTATTGATTTAATTTATTATCTTAAGGCATTTGATGGAATTTTTGGTGGTTTTCTCAGGAGTGAAGACCCTCCAAGTCTAGAGGAAGCGCAAGTTGTCGTTCTTAAGTTAGAAAGAAATAATCTTGTAGCTTGTGAACTCCCTCTGATCCATGTCCCAGACCAACCAATGAAGGTAACTCCACTTGATTATCTTCAACCATTGGTTGTTACATAAGTGCAAGAAGTATGTGTTATTGAAGATGAACCACAACTTGCACTGTGTCAAGTTCCTAGAGATGAACATGAGGGTGATAGCCTAATTTTATATGATATGGAATCAATGGCTGCACCATTTGAGTCACATACAGAGTTCCAAGAAGATGACGGTGAAGATTTTGTTGGATTACTGAGAAGGGGGGTGAATCAGTAATAGCGTAATTCTAATCCTTTTTCTTCAAATGTTATATCAATGTAGAATTATTATCCAATAATGAGCAGTAAGAAATAAACAATCACACACATACACAG
>ML824776.1:0-36546 GCA_009831015.1 Picea engelmannii | reverse complement strand
AATTGAAATTAACACTAATTAATGGGACAAAATGAAATTAATACTAATGAAATTAACCAAAGATTTATATAATAGGTCATACATAAATAATTTTCGTACCTTGACGATTTCTAATATATTCCAACTTCCATAGGCGAGGTGTCATTCTTCGTGGTTTTTTTTCCATTGTATTTTTTACCATTGAACATTTCTTTGTCTTTAGTTCGATAACTATGGTTCTTAGGCAGAAAGTGCCTATACTCATCAAACATTTCCTTTGCTAAACTCCTTGAACCACGAGATTTTATCCTCGGACCACAAACTGGGCATGCAAGTTTACCCTTTGTTTGAAGACCTGCAAGATATATGAATAAATGTAGCGTAAAATTAGAGTTACAATTTAAAATAATGCATGATTTTTTCAATAAATATATATAGTATTAAATCACAAAATAAAGTAACAATATACCACAAAAATGTGTTAACTTGGGAGAATCATGAATTGTCCATGACAGTATTCCATGAAATTGAAATTGTTTTTTCCCTATTGGTCTAGAGATGTCATACATAGTGACGCCAACCCATAAATTCAACAACTCATCGATGAGAGGCTCAATATGTACGTTCACATATTCAACCTGGTACCTACCTAATTGGTTCAACATTCTGCTTGATTAATTATACTTATCTAGATGTCATGATATATAAAAGAAATAATTACCATGCACAAAACAAAGAAATGAAATATTTTGTCATACTTTAAAGCAAATAAAAGATAATTAAATACCTATAACAATCATTGCCAACATTGTATGCTCTCTCTTGATCGACATCCAAGGCGGAAGGTTATTTTTTATAACAAAAATAGGCCACAATGAGTACATAGAACGAATCTCTCCAAATGGATTCACACCATCAACTGCAAACGAAAGTCTAACATTATGAGGTTATTCTTTAAAAATTGGCCACTTTTCTTCGATGTAGTTCAATGTAGAACCATCTCCAGGAATTTTAAGAACATTGTCTCAACTTCTTTTCTTTGCATGGAAATCCATAAACTGTGTTATACTTTGGCACCTGAAAAACTACTGGAAACGTGGAATTATCAGAATATAACGAAGAACTTTGCGAGGCACCTTCTTTGACGCTTTATCGGTTCAATATCTACTTATTTGACATTGTGGGAATTCATTTTCTAATGCATATTGTGCATAATATATAATATGATCATTAGGACATGTATCAATAGCCTGATAGTCCATTCCAATTTGTTTCATAATCACAGATATTTCTCGATATGTGCGTGGAAAAATATTTGACATCGGTAATAGAACATCACCTAACAATATACAAAATTCTAAACAATAAGTCAATGTAAACAATATTAATCATCAATATATCATCCAATATACCAATTTACAAATTAGAAAACAATAGGAATATAGGAAAAAATTGAACCTTTTAAGTATTTGTGAACATGTAGGCATAAATAATTAACAAATAAATACCTTAGTATCTGTGTGAGACATGTGTTTGATAAACCATTCAAAACCTCCAGGTTCACCAACAACAATATATCCGGTAAAATATTTGTTGTTAAGCCTTCATAAAGAGGTTGACGTGACTTCTCGAGTAGAGGATCAACATCATGACTATCGTCCTGGTTGTCCTCATCCATTGGAGTAAATGTGTCTTGGATCAATCTATGTATATCATCTTCCTGATTTGAATCACTAACATTATATCCATCCATATCATCATTAATAACTTGATCAACAACTTCAATATTCTGATCTCAAAGTTCATCTCCCTATAAAGTAGTAATTCTGCTAGTTCTTGAAAAATAACTCTCTGGAGGTCGACACTTTGTGGGAATCGTCTATATATTTAAAAACAACATAGAAAAAATAGTGTGTATAGAAAATATTAAAATCTCGATAAGAAATATTACTAAAATTCATGACATACTGATTATTACAGAGAATACATTAAATATTGAATCCTCTTACCAAGGGACGATGTCTGTAACCCCCTTCGGCGTGCCCCTTCTCCCTACAATGTCTTTGGGATGTTGTTATTAAAAGTCTTCTATTTTTCAATCCTCTATAATCATAGCAAGGGAGATAACATTTTCCATCACCCCTCGCCTCTAATGCCACTCTTAACTGAGCAAGATTCTTGTCGTTTTCATTCATTGTGACAACTCCTTTTCCTGACAAGTAATTGTCTTACCTACACCATACCAAACATTAAGTTGTCAATTTTTTATATTTTAGCTACTCCATCCGATTATGAAATGTTTATCTACAATGACATACATCTTTATAATAAGGTCAACAAATTTATAATAAGGTGATCATATGTGTAGAGGATCAACATCATGACGACATAGATAACATCTTTATAATAAGGTCATATGTGTACAAATGTTTTCTTTATATAATAATGGCATATATACCTAACATAAGTTTAGGGTTAGTGTTTATGTATCTTATTAGTCCCTTCTAAAGTAGGGAATATAGCAATCAATTGCAAGTCGAAATCATTTTGACTTTTGTAAATTTACAAAAATTTTAACAATGTTTTATAATGTTTTTCAATAAATATTTATTAATGACAATTTTATATATAAATAAAAATAACTATTTTATTTTTAAATATTCAAAATTCTATTTTTTGATTGGTCAAAAACTCTGAAGTGACTAATTTCCCCTGGTTGGATGTGACAATTAACCACAAAACTAAAAAAATTAAATTATTTGTTTTTTAAAAAATTCACAAATAGCCACGTATTAATTAAAAGTACAAATAATCATTGATGTTACCATCATTCTATGTGTAGTAAATGTAAGAATACACTTTCGATTTTGAGACTCTCTTTCATCTCCTAATCAGTTGATGACTACACTCTCTCCACCATCTAGATGTACACACCCAATCACGTCAACCACAACATTTAGCCTCAAGTTTCACCGACCAAGGTTGAGTTTCAAGAACAATTCCATATCTTTATCAATAAAAAGAGAGAGAGATTATAGCTACAATTGAAGGGAAAAGGGTATGTGGATTCCATAAACCTAGAATATTATGGAATCCACATACCCTTTTCCATAGAATATACTAACTAGATCCAAAAACCAAAAACATGAAATATGGTACTACACATATTATAATATATTATCAAGGAAAAAACAAGCTAAATGAAATTTGGACATTTGAACAAAAATTTACAAGTTAAATGAGTACATCAATAAAAAATAACATACAAACCTTGCAAGTTCAAAATCTGAGCTATGTATATCGAGAATTAGATTTTTTCAACCGGTGGGTCATGGAAAAAATAAACAACTCAAACAAAATCCAAAAACAATGCCGCAACTATAGCAATTGTTTCGCAAAGTCTCTTAAAGTCACGTATATATAGATCAAATAGTCAACTAGCCGTTAACACCGACCAATGAGATAGGCAAAATGTTCGTCGATATTGCCACAAAAGTTCATCTCTTTTTCGATGAAAATCTCGACTAGATTTAAAAAAAAAAATTGTGGATATTGCGACAAAATTTCCGGACAATATTGATGAAAATCCTGCCCTGTTTAAAAAAAAAATATGAAAGTAGTGGAAGTGTGGAAAATTTTCGTGGAATAATCTGTTCATATGTAGTAGTGCCTTGATCACTCATAAGGACCTTCGGGCATCCAAATATGATTATGATATCATCAAATATGAATCGTGCAGCTGTATTTGCGCTACAGTTCTTCACTGCTCTTGCTTTTTCCCATCTGGTAAAATACTCTTTCGCAGTGATGATGTATCTCGCTCTTGTGTGCTTTCTTGGTGGGTTGATAGGTCCTATGAAATTAATTGCCCATTTCTCAAATTCCTAAAAATCTAGCTAAGGTGCTAAAGGTATCTCATATCTTCTAGAGGGTTTCCCAATTCTTTGGCATACATTGCAGGCTCTGTAGTATTCCTTAGCATCTTTGTGTAAAGTGGGCCACAAGAGGCCAGATCTAAGAACCTTTTGCGTTGTTGGTTTCCCTGCAGAGTGTCCTCCTGCGATGAATTCATGTGATTCTGCTAGAATCAGTGGTATTTCTACCTCCATAACACATCTCCTCAAGATATCATCAGGTCCCATCTTATATAGTTGTCCAACTATAAGTGAAAAATCCACAACACGAACTACCATCTGTTTCTTCTAAATGATTGTATATTTGCGAGGTGCCATTCATGTTGACATGAACTAAAATATCTCGGTGAAGTGTGTTGATACTGATAGGGGATTCAATTAGTATCAAGTACAAATTAAAACATTTTTCAACTTATACTTAAACCATTCAACTATATCCAATGATAAATGAACAATAGTATAAGAGTTACACCAATACACCATAATACACCATGCACAATATATGAGAAATAATCAATAGTTTATTATTGAAGGGAAGTAATGACTTCGAAAGGTAGCTACAACTTCCAAATGTAGAGGGAGGGATAAACCTCCAAGAGGAAGATACAATCCTCCAATATTAAGAGAGATTTGAACTCTCCATTCTTGCCCCTTCCTTCCACCCAAGAATATATGGGAGATAATAAAACTTTACATTTAAATCATCACCATCAACCAATCATCACATTGAACCTGATAACGCTTCCTGAGACTTCTTCAATTTCTGCAATTCTTCAATTCTTGGAGTACTTTGATCCTGTAGATAATATTACTCAATGTATTCTTTGAAACTCCTCCAATTTTCACCCCTTTAATCCTCCCCAAAAAGAGGTTATGGAAATAACGGTAGACTTTATTCAATTCTAGTCTGTTTAGAAGACCCAACTTGTACAGCATGCCCCGTGCTCAATATTTAACATCTGATTCTAAAACTTGCACACGAGACACTACATTCCATACTATTTGCAATGGAAGTGGTCGCACTTCATTTGGATTCTGTATGAAAACTTTATGACTATTTTACTGAGAACACCTATCTATTGACTAGCTTCAGGACTCGTCACAAACCCTATCTTCCACAGAGTGTATCTCCATAATTATAGCGCATCAAGAGATGAAATTTTTACCAGAGGTACCTTGATATGTCTTCTCAATACCATAGCAATTTCACCATCCGAATCGTTCTAGAAAAATAGCTATAGCAAAAATGGTAAGATGACTTGAAAATAACATACCTTAGAACACATCACCAAAAGACTTCATCCTCCCTTGAAATCCGGCCTTCTTATCTTCTTATTACCTCTAAAATTATACTTGTATCAAATGAATGTATAATGATGTTTATTTATACCATGTATGTCACTTCCTTTTAACATTAGGGCTGACCTGACACATTCTTATTTTGTAATTGTTTTCTTTAATTATTTTCAGGGCCTACATGTACTTCCTTCTTCAATTCACTTTGTCATCTTCAAAAATTCATTTCTCCTCAACCATGAGGATCCACGTGATGTGCCACATACCACTGGAAACAACATGATGTATACTATCTATTCATGGGTATTTTATATGCATGTGCATTTTCCTTCATGTCCAAATACCTTTTTCAATCTTGCAATCCAAAACCCATGACTAGGGTTGACATCAATGAAAACAACCAATCTTCCAACAATCTCCCCCTTTGTCATTGATAGAAACACTCATGCTCCCCCTATCATCATGATCCCAATTTCTCTCTCCCTTTGACATCAATGGCAAAGGTTAGGGATTCTCCCCCTGAGTTTAATGGGAAAATGTCACTCTCTTCTTTGGGGTTGCTCCCCCTGAACATGTGGCACTCAATAATACTTCATCCTTATTTTTGGTCTTTGGGACATTTTTTTCCTTAGAATCCTTTTGTGTGGATTCTATCTTCTCTCTCTTCTTCATGTCTAGGATATATATGTTGTTTGGTCTTCTTGTTGCAGTTGCAACCAATCTTCCTGAGTTATTTTCTATGATTTTACATTTTCGGGAATGAAACGTAAGAGTGTATCCTTGATCACACATTTTACTAGCACTGAGTAGATTATGATTCAAGTCTTCAACCAATAGAACATTCTTTCCTTTTACATTTTTTCTTCCAATCTCTACTACACCTTCTCCAAGTATTTTGGTAGATGAGTCATCTCCAAATGCAACATTGCCACCCTTTCTCTTCAAGCTGATGAATTTGTCTTGATCCCCGATCATGTGTGAAGAACATCCACTGTCTATGTACCATTCATCTTCTTCTTTACATTCTTCAGTGGTCAATGCTATTCGAAAATCTTCATTGTTTGGAATCTCTTTCATTCTCCATATTGTAGTTGGCATAGGGACATCTTCATTCATATATTTGCAATCTCATGCTTTGTGACCAAAATAATTGCATTTGTAGCATACAATATTTTTGTCCATCAACGGGTAAAATGAATTATAAATTATGTTGACAAATCCATGATTCTTTCCATATCTTTTGTTTACATCATTCATGTTTCTTGTGTATTTGTTCCTTTCATTGATTCTACAATTAATTGCCTTATGTCCAAAAATTTTTCAAGTATAACAATGAACAAGAAAGAAATTTTGATACCTTGGAGTAAGTGGGCTTCTTTGTGATGTAGTCCACCCGGGTTCATGATCTATTCTTCTGTAGTTTCCTTCATATTGATTGAAGCTTCTTTGATTCCTGAAGGTAGGAGGTCTTCTTCGATATTCATCTCTTTTGTAATCATTCCTTCTTTCTGGTATCCTGGTCCACTTCTCATCAACTATCTGTGTAGCTCTTTCTTCAACCTTCTTGTTGGTATTTCCATCTTCTTTGTATGAAGTTTCACCCATGCATCCAAAATGTTTTAAGTGTTTTGGCACTTGAGAGTTTCTTAAGCTCTTCCTCAATGAGACAACTTCTTGTTCAAGTTTCTCACAATCTTCTTCTTTCTTCTTCATTTGGACATTCCTTACTTCTCGTATTGTTCTTTCTTCTTCAAGTAGAGTTTTCAAGGAAATGGTTTCTTCTCTTAGTTTCTCAAAGTCTTCTAATTGTTTCTTCAAGATTACAACTGTCTTTTTACAGCTAACCAATTCACTTCTTAGTTTTCTACGCGTGTCTTTGAGCTTGCTATTTTCAATCTCAACATGCTTCAATGTTTAAGATTCTCATCTTCTTGTTGCATCATTTCTACTTCATGTTTTTCTTCTTCTTCATTTTCATCTCTTTCAATCCTTGGATGAGGACATTCAAATTCAACACGTCCTACTCCTTCACAATTAAAGAAAAATAACTGACCTCTATTTTCTTCTTTGAAATCTGAGATGTTGTAATCTTCTTCAACTTCTTCTTCTTTTGTTGATTCTTCCCTTGCATAAAGGTATTGTAGCTTGTCCCAAATCTCTTTTGCTGATGCACATGATCCCACCTTGGATTTCACTGAATCTGTCAATCCATCCAGGATGGTATCTATTGCCAGTTTATTGTTCCTTTTTGCTTCCTTCTAAGTTGCAGTATTTGGTTTCTTCAAAGCATTATGTCCTGAAGGAATTGAGAACCAAACATCAGCCCCAAGATCTTTCAAGTAAGTTTCCATTCTATTTTTCCAGTATTCAAAATTGCTTCCATCAAATGGTGGAATCTCATTTGGAATGTTGTATTCCATTTATGCATAGGATATTCCTTCCAGTGGTTAAACTATACTGAAGGTAACCCACTTTGATACCAAATGTTGATACTGAGAGGGGGGTGAACCAGTATCAAGTACAATTTAAAACCTTTTTCAACTTATACTTAAGCCATTCAACTATATCCAATGAGCAATGAACAATAGTATAAGAGTTACACCAATACACCATAATACACCATGCACAATATATGAGAAATAATCAATATTTTATTGTTCAAGGGAAGTAATGACTTCCAAAGGTAGCTACAAATTCCAAATGTAGAGGGAGGGATAAACCTTCAAGAGGAAGATACAATTCTCCAATATCAAGAGACATTTGAACTCTCCATCCTTGCTCCTTCCTTCCACCCAAGAATATATGAGAGATAATAAAACTTTACATTTAAATCATCACCATCAACCAATCATCACATAGAACCTGATAATGCTTCCTCAGACTTCTTCAATTTCTTCAATTCTTCAATTCTTGGAGTACTCTAACCCCATAGATAATATTACTCAATGTATTCTTTGAAACTCCTCCAATTTTCACTCATTGAATCCTCCCCAAAAAGAGGTTATAGAAAGAATGGTAGACGTTATTCAATTCTGGTCTGTTTAGAAGACCCAACTTGTACAACATGACCCGCGCTCAATATTTAAAATACGATTCTGAAACTTGTACAAAAGAAACTAAAGTTCGTACTCTTTCCAATGGAAGTGGTCCCACTTCAGTTTGATTTTGTATGAAAAAATTATGACTATTTTACTGGGAACACCTGTTTATTGACTAGCTTCAGGACTGGTCACAAACCCTATCTTCCACAGAGTGTATCTCCATAATTATAGCGAATCAAGAGATTAAATTTTTACCAAAGGTACCTTGGTATGTCTTCTCAATATCGTATTGATTTTCACCATCTGAATCAGCTATAAAAAATGCTAAGATGACCTGAAAATAACATACCTTAGAACACATCACCAAAAGACTTCATCCTCCCTTGAAATCCGGCCTTCTTATCTTCTTATTACCTATGAAATTCTTCTTGTATAAAATGAATGTATAATGATGTTTATTTATACCATTTATGTCACTTCCTTTTAACATTAGGGCTGACCTGACACTTTCTTATTTTGTAATTCCTTTCTTTAATTATTTTTAGGGCCTACATGTACTTCCTTCTTCAATTCATTTGTCATCTTCAAAAATTCATTTCTCCTCAACCATGAGGATCCACGTGATGTAAAACATACCACCAGAAATAGCATGATGTATATTATCCATTCATGGGTGTTTTATATGCATGTTCATTGTCCTTGATGTCAAAATACCTTTATCAATCATGTGGTCCAAAATCCATGACTAGGGTTGACATCAATGACAACAAGCAATCTTCCAACAAAGAAATCATCAATCATTTTGATGGCTAGCAACTATGCATCTGGTAGTGTATCCTCTAAATTGGTAGGTTCCTCTCCATGTTCTAACCTACACAAGTGGTCAGGACCTTTGTTCATTCTTCCTGGCATGACATCAATCTCAAAATCATATTCCTAGAATAACAATAGCCATCTGCATATTCTTCCCCCCAACACTGGCTTGTTGACTAGGTATTTCAATGCAGAGTGATCAATGAACATCTTAAAGTGTCCTCCCAACAAGTATTGAAAAAACTTCTACAACGCATACACCATGGCTAAACCTTCTCTCTCAGTGGTATTGTAATTTATCTCAGCTATAGATATCTTCCTTCTAGCAAAGGCTAATGGATGGTCAATATATCATGCTCTTGGTTGTGATAACACTACTCCTAATGCAATATATGATGCATTGACGTGCACATGGAATTCCTTACTCCAATCTGGGAAAACTAGAATGGGTGTAGTGACCATTTTATATTTCAGTGTGTTGGAGATCTATTGACATTCCTTAGACCATTGAAACTGACAATCTTTCTTTAATAACTTCTCCATAGGTGTTGTTATCTGTGCATAGCCCTTGATGATATTTTTGTAGTATCCCATATATCCCAGCGCAATGCGCAACTATCTTACTGAAGTAGGAGGGGGTAGATCAACAATGATGGAAATCTTGGAGGGATCTACCAACAACCCCTACTTACAGACAATATGGCCTAGAAACACTCCAAAGGGTGAAAAGAAGATGCACTTCTTCAGGTTTAGGGAAATCTGACATTGTCTGCACTTATCCAACATTAGTATTAAAAATTCAATATGATTTTGAAATAAGATAAAAACAATCCAATAATCAAAATATGCTTTCATAAATTTATGTAAGAAGTCCTTGAATGCTTCGACCACCACCCTAGAAAAGATGGCTAGTGCATTCTTCAGTCCAAAAGGCATCACTATGTACTGGTAGGATCCCCATTCTGTTGCAAATGTGGTCTTATAGTGATATTCCTTAGCAATCCTGATCTGGTGATAACCTGAAAATCCATCTATGAAGGAGTAAAATTATTGTCCTCCCACATTATCCAACACTTCATCAGTAAATGGTGTAGGGAAAGGATCATGTATACATGCATCATTCAGTTTCCTCAAGTCTACAGAGTTTCTGATCTCTCATGTCTTATTATCTTGTACCACCATGGGGCTGATCCATTATGAATCTTCAACAGGTTCTATGATTCCTACTTCCAACATTATGTCTAATTCAATCTTCACTTTCTACTTATATTTGGGATTTAGTCTGTAAGGTCTTTACTTGACTGGCCTTGCATCTAGTTTCAAGGGGATTTTAATCTCTACCATGGGCCCTTTAATTCCCTTCATGTCAGTAAACATGGTTAGAAACAAGTCCTGATACTCATGTAGTAGTTATTTGATCTTGTCAATAGTGGTGTCATCCCAATAATCTCCAGCGTTTGCAAGCTTAGGTGTTTACTCTATTCCAATATTACATTCTTGATTTTGATTGGTTGTCCAATAAAAGGTAGTTCGACTCCTGGTCCTTCTAAGTATCTCTTTCCTTTTGTATTTACTATGTTCACATTCCTAGGGTCATTGCTTTCATCAACATTGATATTGTAACAGCCTTGCAATTTCTAAAGTGGTGCAGTCCATTCATCTTCTTCTTGCTCCAAATGGAGGTTAGGTTCCTCTGCAAAGACTTTCTGTCTTAAAACTTGTAAAGATTGATCTACTGAGGGGTATTGACTTTCAAATAAAAATGTAGATACAAATTTTTGAATCATACCATACCAATCTTCAGTGATGAGGCACGGTTCTGCTTAAAGATACCAATTATAGGCATTGTGTCCAAAGTATTGATGAATTTATGCACCCACTTCTCTTGAGGTATGCTGCTCCAAGCCTCCTCACAACTTCGCACATGGTCCTTCAGACATCTCACACCTATGTATCAAACTTCACACCCTTCATCTTGTTTTGAAAAGTGCACTGTCATCGAAGTGCGACATTGCACCAATTCTGGGATGTTCTTCTTATGTGTTCCCCACCATCTTGTTGGTGTTTATTTTAAAGCTTCATCCAGTGCCAACATTGGTTGTTGTATTGGTACAATTTCTTCAAATTATGATAAGAATGTTTCTAAATGATTTAAACCATCAAAATAGGCATATTTATTACTTCTGTGCCAATCTAGCGAACTTCCATGGTCAATATAGCACACCTTCTCGTAAAAAAATCATACATTTTGTTATGCCAGTTCTCTAGTGCTTATTCTGAATCTGATGATCATGTGTTGTCACTTCTCTAGCTTAAGTTCCCATCTGTTGTAGGATTAATGTAATCCTGCTATCTTGTTGTCAATTGACATGTGTTCTCTAGCTCATAAGCACGGTCTTGTTCTCTCATCGGTTATGTGTATCTACAACCTTAATTAGGATCCATAGGTGAAATGACCCTAAGGCCATCACCTTTGAATGCCATTCTTCTTTTATTTAAGTCAACAATAGTAGAATTATTGAAATCCCAATCAATTCTTAACAACGTAGGATAAGGACAACTATCATCAACTATCTCAATCAACTAAAAATCCGTAAATGTCCTTACCCCGTCGATGTCCACAGGGACATGCTCTAGTATCCCAAAGGGACTTACTTCCTGTTGATTAGTTATCCTAAGCCTGATATGGGAATAAATTAACTTAGGTTTTCCCATCAGTTCCCAGTTCTTCTTCGTCATAACATTGACTTCTAACCCTAAGTCAAGGACCACATAATTTATGTCCTAATCTCCAATATGAGCATTAAGGTGTAATTTCTTATTTGTCCTTCTCTTTTTGGATACTTGATGTACTTCTTTATTCAAAAAAGGATCTATCCTACCTATCTTACATTGTCTGATCAAATATTGTATTTCTTATGCAACTCTTTCATCGTTAATTAGATTAATGCAAGTGCATAAGAATTCCATAATATTGCTTACATATTTTCCTTCTCGAGGTGATGTAGACTGATCAAGTGCCAAATTCATTCCATATTCTCTCACTTCTGGTTGTGTCTTGAATGAAGAATCTTGATCTCTTCCAAATTATTTTCTTGGCTCTTCAAATGTCTATTTTTCTTCCCTCAGATCAAAGAATTGTGTCTTCTATGTATCTCTTCTAACCCTTGATTCTTCTGTAGTGTTTTCTGGGTTCACTCTGTCTTCTCCTATAAAAATGCCTCCTCTAGTGATAAAAATGAATCTGGGATCCTCTTCGCATGGTTCTTCTAGGATTAGTTGTACTTGTTGGTTTCCTCCTCGTCTCTCTTGAAGCTTGTCTAACAACACAAGGCAATATTCAATCACATGTTCAAATGAGTTGCAGTAGATGGAAGTGGTAAAAGGCTTCTGATAGTCCCTTGCCAAGTGACCTAGCTGTGCACAATTATAACAAATGATTTGACCTCCACCTTGACCCATGCCTCCTCCTCATCCTCTTCCTTTGAACTCACCATGAGGGTTGAAGTTTCCTATTCCTGGAGAGTTAAACTGCATATCATTTCCTTTCTGTTTTACTTCACCTTGAATCCTATATGTGTCTCTTGATCTTTCGTACAAGAGGTCATAATCCCTACAGTATTTCTCATCTTTCCTCACATATTTATAGAATGTGTAGTAAAGGTTTGTAGATGTCTGGACATATTTTTTCATGTAATAACATTCACCAGGGCGATGTCTATTTCTACATATCTTGCACCAGGGTACAGTAACCTACTTCAAAGGGCTCAGATCCTTAGAGGCCAAGTACTCATGAAATAGGGGACAATGCTCCTTATCGTGGCCTTTTGATTTGCATCTGATACACCAAATCTCATCTCTTTTATCTTTTTTCTTGTATTTCTTCATATCTTCGACCTGTAGAGATAAAATAGTTAACTGACTCAAAATTTGACTCATACCTGATTTGGATTATCCCATAGGGGATGAATCTAGTTTCATGACAATCTCCAATTCCTAAGCCTACGAAGCAACCTTCTATTTCATTAGAGGAACTTTGATGTGTGGTAGGAGGGAAAAAATGAACCATTCCTTGCTCTGCTCATCTGGGATCTGAAAACTCAATTGGCCTTTTAAGGTCTTAAACCTCTGATCAACCTCCCAAATAGATTAAGCTACTTTCTTCTTGATTTATTTCAATTATGTAATGCATTGTGACATCGACTTGGGTTTCTTGAATTATGCACTCAATGTAGTCTTGATCTCATTCATCGATTTAGGTTGTGCAACTCCGGTAACAAACTTCATGTACCAACTCAATGCACAATCTCTCAGGGTAGTACTAAATTGAGCTCTCTTAACTGCTTCATCATTGAATTTATTAATACTCCATAAAACCTCACATAAGAACCAGTGTTGATCAGGATCTTCAGATCCATACCCTCTAAAGATAGGTAACCTCATTTAATCTTCCATAGATATTTCTAGGTTTCTTGAATGAGTATGTATTGAATGTCTCGTAATAGTGCTCTGAGTGCTCTGGTAACTCTGACTACTCTGGTTACTTAATGTTTCTAAACAACAAGAGGAGTAATAATACCTACTTTGACATTCAACGCAGTTACTGAAGTGAATGACTCTTCTCAGAGAGGTTCTTCAGTCTTCTTTTCCTCTTCTCTAGTGGATCCTGACTTTTCCTCTTTAATATCTCTTCTTCTTCTCCACTGTAGAACCCTTTGTCCTATGCTAGTAGTTTGTGGCTCTGATAAAACATGTTTACTAGAGGAACCTCTCTAAAGGTTCTCCCACTACATGTATGTCGTACCTCTGTGTCATTGTTGCTATCTGATTTTTTTAACACTAGGTCTTCAATCCAACCAATTAATGTATCTTCAATATGTTCTTCTAATGCAATAACATCTTGATATTCAACTTCAAAAAGTGAAAACAATTTCCTCTCGGTCCTTTAAATAAATACCTCTCTACTTGGTTATATGACTCTACTATGTCAATAGAAAACTCAGTAATGTACCCTCCAATAGTGCTATCGAACCAGTGGTCTACTTTTCTTGACGTGACGTTATCAACTCTATTGACCTTCATGATCAACATCGACGTCCAAACCATAGGTGTTCTAAATCTGATCTCAAACTGGGTATTTTCTAATTTGGCTAACCACTCATATATTTCTTTATGAATTCCTCCAAAGAAAATATTGTGTATATCAGTAAATATATACCTTCCCAACCAATCCTGTGTGCTAAGATTAGGGTTCTTATTCTGAGCCTCAACGAAGTCCTTTTATTGTTCTTCTATTGACTTTTGAATCTTTTTCTTCGATGGAAACCACCTTAACATTCCCTCAAGAAGATCTTGGTCCTAACAATGGAACCATTTGTTGGCACGGGGGCAGACCCAGGGTTCAAATCTAACAATGCATCAACAACCCCTAACTACTAGCCCTTTCGGCAACACCTGCAAAGCAGATTCAATCTCACCCAATAGGGGGTTTCATGACACAGGTGTCTACAACCAGAGGAAATGAAAGTGGATTCAAAGGAACAACACATAGAGATATAGTTATTATTTATCTCCCTTAGGACTACTATGCAAGCTATATCTTATATCTAACACAATCATGCAATAAGAAAATAACATAAATAAAAACAACATAACATCAATCACATAGAACAACAATATATATGTGGTTTACCCTCTCCCTAGGGCTACATCCACAGAACTTTGTTTCTTGATACTAGATGAAAACATACAATTCTATATGCACACTTATCTTTCAGATCTCTCTCTCTCTCTTTCTCTCTTCTCTATATCCCCTCCCTGCACACCCAAATGTAGGGTTGATCTTCGGACCCAGCTGAAGATATTACAATACAGACTCAATATAGTTCTCTCTCAATATTTCTCTCCTTGACAACACTAGCAACAATACCAGGAGATGAAACCCTCTCACTCTTCTTGACCTTTATTTATACATTACATGACAAAGTCTAGGTGTCAAAACCCTAGATCCAAAACCCTAGGTCTAAAACCATAGTTCAACTTGACCCATTTTTTCAGGGCTTTGCCAACCTGCTTTTCCTTCTTTCCCATGAAGTGGTCCAAAGCATCCATCGGTGGCTTTTTCCGCTTACTGAGTTGTCCACGATCCATCTTCCTTGTTGATATTTCTTCCTCGATCTTCTCATCCAAAGGCTCATTTTCCCTTACTTCGCTCCTTCTTTTCCGATTCTCTAGCCACTTCGACCCAATATCAGTCAATGTTTCTTCCATGTAGCTCGTACTTCTCCTTACTTCCTTAGTCTTATCTTTCTTCCATAACCAAGGGCCACCAATATGGCTTGTTTCTTTAGATTCTACGCAACAAATTTAAAAACTAGATTTGAATATTGCCATACTCACTTTTCATTAAAAAAATATGTGAAAAGAAAAACAAAAATTCTTCCAATTTTTTACCCAAGAAAGAGTTCCAATAACTCTTGTAGTAAAATTTGATAGATATAATATATAGTACAAACTCTCATCTTCATAATTACAAAAATATATCTACAATAATAGATAGATGAATGTAGAGAGAACCCATCATGTAAGGTAACACCATCAAATACTCCTTAATGAAAGAATAACTCCACACATCATGCTTGTTACAATACAATAAATAACATTCAACATTCAACAAATCAATATAATGATACTCATGCATTTATTCTTTCTCATGAAAATTCATAGGGATCTATGCCAACCACCCCTTATCACTATATTGTTTCTTTTAACTACCATGTGGACCTATTCTATGGTTATGGCCACATTACATTTCTTATCCCCCTTGTGTATCTCACTATAAACTCCATATTATCATCCCTAGATACATTATATATGATGTTTATATTCATCCTTCAATAGTGATTGGTAATATTTTCTTGTCACCCACTAGTATGGGGTAGGTATATTTTATCAAACAACACTTGTGAGTTGTAGGAACACATGTTGTCTATTTTTATTTATGTGAAAATAATAAATGAGATTATTTCTAATGACTGTTGACTTACTAGATCACCCTCAATATTTCTCCACTTATCTTTACATGTTGAAGGTACCTTTTGATTCGTGGGTCATCATTCCTTTAGATATTGGAATTTTCCAAACTTTAATAGTCTCCTATTATTATCCTTTACTCATAATTTTCCTATAAAAGGAGGAGAGAACTCTCACCTTGGGGAGGAAAGAGTAAGGAGGGAGAATATTTGAGATCTATGAGAATATTTTCTTGGGAAATTATGTTGAAGAGTTGTGTGAAGGTTAGGGTAGTCTATAGGAGTTCTATTGAGATTATGAAACAATAATAGGTGATATCTTAAAAATGTTAGCGATATTTCAATATGATTTTGATTCCATGTGAAGGATCATTGCAATATGAATCTATAATCCAACATAGTTTTATTATTAGAAATTCACATGTTCCTCCACATATCAATTGATAGGCTTGGATACAAAAATACCAATAGTATTCCAATTGTATTATGTCAAGGAACCTTCTTCCCATGACCAGGAAAGGGTTCCTAAGGGAGTGTGATACCATAGTATCTGTTGAGACCTAAGTATGAAACTCTTCCCCTCCTGTCTCATTTCCCTATACCTTCATCGAAATCATTCCTCTTATGGTTGGTTAAGTCAGTTTCCCATTACAATGACTAAGTTTTTATCATTGTCTTTCTTGATTGTTTCTTTGCAAAAATTATTTATGTTTTCTTGAAGGATAATTGCATATCGTGGTTTGGGTTCAAAATATTTGTCATCATGTTTACCATTGATTGAGAATGCAACAAGTTGACCAAGTCCTTTTTTTTCATAGAAAACATCCAAAAGAAAAACCTAGCAAATCAACGCAGTCAATCTCGGGCTTAGATTGTGAGCAAACTGATAGGTTAAATTTTGGATGGTGGAGATCCAATAGTCCATTAAGATCAATGAATCTTATGCATTTGGAGTTCCAAACTTGCGTGAGGTTTAACAATGAGCATTTCATTTTCACTCCGAGATATTATCACTTCAGGAGATTTCACTCCAAAACAAGTGTGAATTCCCAAAGTACTGAAGCCCTGAAGTGCCAAAGCTCCGAACTACCACATCAGTTTGTGAGGTGAGTTATCCAGGAGATACTCATACTCTATAGTCAAGAATATCTAAATTGACAGAGCTCCGAAAGGTCATAGCCATGAATTTCCGAAGTGGTTTCTCACTGCCTCGTCGCTCTATGAGATTATCACTCTGGGAGGTTTTGATCCAGAACAAGAACAAAGACCCAAAGTACCGAAGTGCCAGATTGCCAAAGTCTTTTTCAACTAATGTCATATGGCACCTTTCGGTTGATTCAAGATGACACGTGGCACTCATTTCTGGTAAATCAGTTATGCCATCTGCTATTTTCTAGGTGACATGTGTCACTGTTCTTTTATTGACATGTCAGTGACTATGAAATCATGTGGCCACGTCACTCCACAACATTGTTAGTCTGGGAGATATGAATACTTGGCATTCAAAATCTCCCAAACTATGGAGCTACAAAGTCCCAAAGTCCCGAAATGCTTAAGGATAAAGATTAATCTCAAGTTAAATAGCAATAGGCGTGGTTAATGACTCTGCGAGATTATCACTCCAGAAGATTCACATCTAGAGAAAAAAAAGTTCCCGAGAGCTCTGGACGCCGAAGAACAGAAGATGCATGGAATTGATTTGTCGCAGACATCTAGCATTCACCTATTGAGACACATGGCATTCATCTGTTAGGACATGTGGCACTCATTTTAGGTACCTATGGGTACGCCATCTACTCATTTCTAGGTGATACATGTCATTCTTATTTAATTGACATATCAATGAATGTGACATCATATGGTCATGTCAGATCTAGGAGATCACCACTCCGGGGGATTTCAATTCAAAGAAAACACAGTTATCCGAACCTTGAAGTGTTAGAGCCCTGAAGAGCCAAAGTCCCGAACCCCCAAAATATTTAATGGTAAAAATATATTAACCTCGTGTTAATTAGCTTAGGATAAGAATGAATTAATGATTTTGCGATATTTTCATCTAGAGAAAACACATTTCCCCGAAGCTCTGAAGTGTCGAAGTGTTGAAACATCAAAATGATTAAAGTCTTAATCATGGGTTAATTAGAAAAAAATGTTATTTAATGACTCCAGGAGTTCGGTCCTCCGGGAGATATGTATACTCTACACTCCAAATTTCTCGAACAATGAATTTATGAAGTGTCTTATGCTCATTTATTGCATATTTTGATTTTTTTAAATGGTGCCAAACTAGGAACGTCGAGCCATTCAAAGGCATCATATTGCTCGTCTGACAACATCTCGGTGATAGTCAACAGGTATAGAACTAAAGTTGTAGTTCCAACAACACTATAATTGGGAAGTGGAGAAACAACATGCCCAGGAAATAAATTGAGGAAAAACTAATGCAGGAGCATCCCGCACGAAAAGCAAAGCCAAGGTGGAAGCAGAAAGTCAGCTAGAAGACGTCCAATGCAAGTTTTTGAATTTTAAATTGTCCCTTGAAGTTGATGCGCTGAATATAAATGAGATCATTTAATTTAGGCACCTTGGAAGAATTTTACTCAGACCTCGAGCCATACGCTCTCATCTGAGATAGACAGAGGCATTTATAGTAGTAGTTGAAGGTAGATGGAATTGAATTCTTAGATTAGATAGTTCTCGAAGGAAGAGGGAAAACCGAATATGGACACCCTCATTTGTATCATTGTAAGTTAGTTCAACAACAGGAGAAAGAAGAGTCTAGAGAATAGGATAATAGCAGAGAGTTGTAGAAGAACACCCATGTACAGATCTTGAATTAATAGAAGAAGTTGATTCAGATTCATGGTTGTTGTGTTATTCTCTGTGTATGTGTGTGGAATGCTCTGCTAATGAATTACTTCCTGTTGTGCATCGGTTATCGTGTGTGTATGATTTCATGTGTTAAGATCAAAAACTGAGAGGAAGTGAAGTGAGTTACAATTGTTTCTCTCTTGAGCAAGGATTCCTGCAAGGAGTGCAGTTGAAGTCGTCCGCAAGGAGTGCGTTGACAGAAGGCTCAGGGAGTTAAACTCTTGTTCTTGAATCTCTCAGAAGTGAAAGTGGGTTGTTAAGGCCGTGCAAGGAGTGCCCAGGCTAAGGAGAGTCTCAGTCATGAAACTGAGCAGAAGTATTGAAGGACTGCTGCTAGGGTATATGCAGAGTCAAACAAAACTTGAACAGTTGGAGTGTTCGCAGGCTTTCTGCAAGGAGTGCATGCAAAGAACCTCATTGAGGTTGAAGTCATTTTAGCAAATCTCAGGAAGGATAGGCCTATAGGTCATCGAAGATTAGCGTAAACTAGTGTGACTTGAAGTCGGGGAAGAAACGTCGCAGGTTGGAGAAAAAGGTGAAAGAATCTCGTGGAGAGATACTCTTTTTCATATCGTGGATTATACAAGGAAGAATGGATGGTCGAATTCTTCTGAAGAGATTTCGCGAGGGGCCGAGGGTCATTAAATCCTGCAGAGGTGCAAGGAGGTGAACAGATGGTCGAAATCTTCTTAAGAGATTTTGTGAAATTCTGAGGACCGCCAGATCTTGCAGAAGTGCAAGGAGGTTACGGCAAGGAGATTCCGAAGAGGTTGAAGCTCAGGAGGGGTAGTACCATTGATCCAAATCGGTCAGATCCGTTGGATTGTTCATGAGATCGTGTATCGATACCTTGTGAGAAAGGAATCAAGAGTTTGGACGCAAAGGTCGCGAGGTTGTGAGAAGCGAGATTCTGACTGTTGGCGGATAGGTGGCACCTCGCATCTCGGGAGCTCGTAGGGTGAACGACCAAGTGTTTGGCATCGTGTATCGGGAAATTTGTCATCGTGTATCTGGATGACATATTGGTTTTCAACAAGACAAAGGCTGAACATTTAAAGCATTTGGCTATTGTGATGAAGAGACTACAGTAAGAGAAGTTGTTGATAAACATGAAGAAGTCCTCATTCATGAAGACAAAACTAATTTATTTGGGGTTTGTTATATCTGCAAATGAGTTGAGGATGGATCCAGATAAGGTGGAGGTAATCAAGAATTGGCCATCACCGAGGAACGTATTTGAGGTGAGAAGTTTGCATGGACTGGCTAGTTTCTACCGAAAATTCATTAGAAATTTCAGTGGAATTAGCGCAGCAATGATGGATACAGTGAAAAAAATACATAAATATTTTCACTGGACTGAAGAGGCTGAGAGGAGCTTCAATTTTTTGAAGCGGAAAATTACAGAGAAACCAATTTTGGTGTTGCCAACTTTGCAGAAGACATTTCAGGTGAAATGTGGTGCAAGTGGGTTTTCCATAGGAGCAGTCTTGAGTCAGGAAGATAGACTGATTTCATATTTCAGCGAGAAGCTGAATGAGGCAAAAGAGAAATACTCCATGTATGATAAAGAATTCTATTGCATCATGCAAGCATTGAAGAAATGGAGACACTATTTGATTCCATACGAATTTGTTTTATATAGTGATAACCATGCATTACAATATGTGACTCAACAGGAAAAGTTGAATCAGAGGCATGTTAAATGGGTAGAATACATGCAAAATTTCACATTTGTAATTAAACATATTTCGGGTACTGCTAACAAAGTTGTTGATGCTTTGAGCAGAAAATGTTTGTTGTTGCAGGAGTTCAAAGTCAGGACGTTAGGCTTTGATGATGTTAAAGACATGTATGCAGATGATTCAGACTTTAAGGAGGCTTATGAAGCAGCTGAGAATCTAGTTCTCAGAGACAGAAGTCAGTGGATAGAGTATATAATCCAGGATGGATTGTTGTTCGAAGGAAATCAACTGTGTATTCCGAATTGCTCCATGAGGGAGAACTTGGTGAAAGAGAAGCACAGTGGTGGATTAGCAAGACATTTTGGTCATGATAAGACATTTTCAAAGCTGAGGGAGTCATACTTTTGGCCAGGGATGCAGTCATAAGTTAAGAGGTTTGCGGACAGATGCAGGATTTTCCAGCATTCAAAGGGAAAGAAGCAGAATGCAGTATTTTATCAGCCATTACCCATACCTGAGAAGCCATGGGATGAAATTAGCATGGATTTTGTATTAGGATTGTCAAGGACACAAGGAGGTGTTGATTCAATATTTGTGGTAGTTGACAGGTTTTCTAAGATGGCACATTTCATTCCATTCCAGAAGACCAGTGATGTGACTCACATCGCAATTTTTTTTTCAAAGAGATTGTAAGACTTCATGGATTACCGAAAAGCATAGTTTTGGACAGGGACACAAAATTCATAGGGAATTTCTGGAGAACATTGTGGAAGAAGCTAGGAAATAATTTGATGTTTAGTTTTTCTTATCATCCTCAGATGGATGGACAAACAGAGGTGGTAAATAGAATTCTGGGAGACTTGCTAAGAAGCCTGGTGATAGAGCACCATAGCAGTTGGGACAACGTGTTTCCACAAGCAGAGTTTGCTTACAATGACTTAGTAAATCGGAGCACAGGGAAAAGTCCATTTTAGATTGTATATGGAATGCAACCAAGAGGAGTTTCTGAACTGAGGGATTTAGAACAGACTGACACTAGAAGTGCTAGTGCAGGAGAATTCACTGAAGCAATGAAGGAACTTCACAGCCAGGTGAAGGAGAGACTATTGAAGTCAAGTCAGGAGTACAAGAACAGAGAAGATCAGCATCGGAGGAAAATTCAGTTTGAAGTTGGTGATCTGGTTCTAGCACATTTGAGAAAAGAAAGGTTCCCAAGGGGAACATACAACAAGCTGAAGATGAAGAAAATTGGGCCATGCAAGGTCTTGAAGAAAATGGGACAGAATGCTTATGAAATTGAGTTACCAGAGGGCATTGGAATATCTCCGATATTTAATGTTTCGGATTTATATCCATACAAAGCTGATGAATCAGGAGAAGAAAGTGATGATAAACCAAAGGTCTAGTGGCGGAAGAAGATGCCAGTTGCAAAAAAGCCACAAAAGGAGCAAATGTTGAATAAAAGAGTGGGTAAGAAAACCAGGAGGAAAGAATATTTTGAATATTTGGTTAAGTGGAAAGGACACCCAGTTGAAGATGCCAGCTGGGAAACTAAAGAAGAAATTTTGAAGCATGGACATACCATGCAAGAGCTCATGGATAGGATCCCATGCAAATTTTCAAGCGAGGGAGTATGATGCAAGAGCATCCCTCACGAAAAGCAAAGCCAATGTGGAAGCAAAAAGTCAACTGGAAGACGTCTAGCGTAAGTTTTTGAATTTTAAATTGTCCCTTGAAGTTGATGCGCTGAATATAAATGAGATCATTTAATTTAGGCACCTTGGAAGAATTGTACTTAGACCTCGAGCCATACGCTCTCGTCTAAGATAGACAGAGGCATTTATAGTAGTAGTTGAAGGTAGATGGAATTGAATTCTTAGATTAGATAGTTCTCGAAGGAAGAGGGAAAACCAAATATAGACACCCTCATTTGTATCATTGTAAGTTAGTTCAACAACAAGAGAAAGAAGAGTCTAGAGCATAGGAGAATAGCAGAGAGTTGTAGAAGAACACCCATGTACAGATCTTGAATTAATAGAAGAAGTTGATTCAGATTCATGGCTGTTGTGTTATTCTCTGTGTATGTGTGTAGAATGCTCTGCTAATGAATTACTTCCTGTTGTGCATTGGTTATCGTGTGTGTATGATTTCATGTGTTAAGATCGAAATCTGAGAGGAAGTGAGGTGAGTTACAATTGTTTCTCTCTTGAGCAAGGATTCCTGCAAGGAGTGCAGTTGAATTCGTCTGCAAGGAGTGCGTTGACAGAAGGCTCGTGGAGTTAAAATCTTGTTCTCAAAGCTCTCAGAAGTGAAAGTGGGTTGTTAAGGCTGTGCAAGGAGTGCGCAGGCTAAGGAGAGTCACAGTCGTGAAACTAAGTAGAAGTATTGAAGGATTGCTGCTAGGGTATACACAGAGTCAAATGAAACTCGAATAGTTGGAGCATTCGCAGGCTTGCCGCAAGTAGTGCATGCAAAGAACCTCGTTGAGGTTGAAGTCATTTTATCAAATCTCAAGAAGGATAGGCCTCTGGGTCACCGAAGATCAGTATAAATGAGTGTGACTTGAATTCGGGGGAGAAACGTCGCAGGTTGGTGAAAAAGGTGAAAGAATCTCGTGGAGAGATACTCTTTTTCATATCGTGGATTATACAAGGAAGAATGGATGGTCGAATTCTTCTGAAGATATTTCGCGAGGGGCCGAGGGTCATTAAATCCTGCAGAGGTGCAAGGAGGTGAACAGATGGTTGAAATCTTCTTAAGAGATTTTGCGAAATTCTGAGGACCGCCAGATCTTGCAGAAGTGCAAGGAGGTTACGGCGAGGAGATTCCGAAGAGGTTGAAGCTCAGGAGGGGTAGTACCATTGATCCAAATCGGTCAGAGCCGTTGGATTGTTCATGAGATCGTGTATCGAGACCTTGTGAGAAAGGAATCAAGAGTTTGGATGCAAAGGTCGCGAGGTTGTGAGAAGCGAGATTCTGACTGTTGGCGGATAGGTGGCACCTCGCATCTCGGGAGCTCGTAGGGTGAACGCCCAAGTGTTTGGCATTAAAAGTTGCGAGACACGAGGTCATGAGGTAGTGAAGTAGCGAGAGGTTGTGAGCCATCCATCTGCGTAGGAGAGGTGGCAGAGATCGGGAAGCCTCGCGAACTCGGGAGTTCGCAGGTTGAAAACCCAAGTATTGGGTACTCCAAGTCACGAGTGGTGAAGCGGTGAGATATTTGGAGCCTTCCATCTGAGGGGACAGGTGGTAGAGATCGGTGATCTCGCGAACTTCGGAGTTCGCATTGTAAAGACCCAAGTATTGGGTGTGCAAAGTCGCGAGGCATGAGGATGCGAGGCGACGAAGGAGCGAGAGGATCGTAGCCGTCCATCTGAGGAGGACAGGTGGTGAGAGATCGACAGATCTCGCGAACTCAGGAGCTCACAGGTTGAGAGTCCAAAATTTGGGTACGCCAGGTCGCGAGGTTGCAAGGTGGTGAGAGAAGGATAGTTGTTGGATCCAGAGTACAGGAGGACCGTTGGATCTGCGTGAAGGATCGTGTCTCGGGACCTCGCAAGAAAAGGTTCAAGAATTTGGGCACATGGATCACGAGGTCGCGAGAAGGCGATATCCCAACAGCTGGAGCAGTGTGGGCCATAGTGGAGCGCGAGTGGAATACAGGTGGCACAAAGGATTCACAAGCCGTGAATTATCGAGGAGCGAGAGGGGTGTGGACACCGAGTCGCAAAGCACCGAGGAGCCGAGATTCTTGTGGATGCATTGCAGAGCATAAGGTGGGACCGCGCATCTCGGGGACTCACGGACTAGGAGGGTGAAAACTTGACGGTTCAATCGGTGAGGTCGCGAGGTTGCGAGGTCGTGAAGGCGCGAGAGGCCCTAACATTAGCCTAGCCCACGATTTCATGTGGTGAAGGCACGCATAGAGAAAGGGAGCTATACCCGTATCGCCTGATCAGGTACCACAAGGTTTGAAAGGAAGAGTTGGAGGGTTTAAGTCCCGAACTCGCGAGATAGCGAGATTTAGCGGATCTCCCGGTGGTAAAAGGGTTGACCTTGGAATAAATTGCTGCGGGTGAAGATGTCCCGATAGGGAGATAGAAGAACCTTCGAGTTCTTCGGGCTGAGAAGAAGAAGGTCCTGTGCAAGGACGTGCCTGGGTGGCGTGCCCCTGCATCAAGTGGTATCAGAGCATAGAAAAGTTTCTTTGCTTTCTGTAGCAGAGGAAAAGGAGAATACACCATGCCTCCAAGGAGAAGAGGTAGACAATCACCCGATCCAGAGGAGGAAAGGGAATTGTCCAGAGGAAGATAAATGTCCAGAGAAAGAGGTAGGAAAGGGCAGAATCCAGACATGGAGAGAGAGATACGAAATCGTCGTTCCAGAATGGAGGACATGGAGACATCACGTAGGCGCAAAGATGATGTAGGAGACACCAGCGAATCCAAAGATGAAGAGGATACTAGACATGGAGGAGAAGAAATCCCAATGGAAGATGCAGCGAGTGAACGCTTACTTAAAGCTGTTGCAAGAATGAGTACAAAGGTAAAGATGGACATTCCAGCTTACGAAGGGAGTCTGGATGCAGAAGAGCTACTAGATTGGATTAGAGCTCTTTATACTTACTTCGATTATGAAGATATCGAAGATGATAAGAAAGTCAGACATGTCGTCACAAGATTAAAAGGACATGCATCCTTGTGGTGGGATGAACTGCAAGCTGACAAGCATTGCCAAGGCAAGCATAAGATTAAGAGCTGGGACAGGATGATTGCAAAGATGAAGGCAAAATTCATTCCCAGGGATTATCAAATTTCTCTGTTCAGGAGGATGCAGAACTTGAGACAGAAGATGATGACAGTGAAGGAGTATACTGAGGAATTTTAAAGGTTGAATATCATAGCAGGTCATCGTGAAAGAAATGATGAAAAGGTGGCTAGGTATATGAATGGCCTGAGGTATGAAATTCAGGATGAACTAAATTTGATGACCATCCGAACGGTGGAGGATGCTTACCAATTGGCTCTGAAAGCTGAGGAGAAGTTGAGCCGTTAACAAAGTCAGAGGGGACGAGGCAGAAGTTAGCCCAAAGGAAAATCGGTTGCCCAAGAAAAATACCAGAAACCAAAGGATGACTGGAAGAAACCTCAGACTCAGACATAGAGAGGTAGAAGTTCACAGAGAAGGCCATATGTTGAGCAGCAAGGACAACAAATTGAACAAAGAGGCGAATATGCTGATAATGTTAGTTTTCCTCGTACCAGAGGTAGAGGAAGAGGAATAGGTGGAGTAATTATATGCTTCACATGTGGAAAGAATGGGCACAGGTCATTTGAGTGTCCAGAGGAAAAGAAAGAAACTAGAGAAACTCACATCACTGAGGCACAGAGGCGAGATGTTGAGGTAGAGTACATTGAAGGCAGAAGATCGCTAGTGATGCGAAAATTCCTTTTGACGCCAGAAAAGGAGATGGAGAATTCAACATAGAGGAACAATCTTTTTAGGACTGCTTGCAAGACCAAGGATAGAGTATGCAAGGTCATCGTGGACAGTGGAAGCACCAATAATCTCGTTTCAACCGAGATGGTAGAAAATTTGGAGCTGGAGACAACTGAGCATCCAAGCCCATACAAAGTCTCATGGCTACAGAAGGGACATCAGGTAAATGTCACTAAACAGTGCTTAGTTGACATCAAGATAGGAGGATATAATGATAAAATTTTATGTGATGTTATTCCTATGGATGTCTGTCATTTATTGTTGGGTAGGCCGTGGAAATATGATAGAAATGTAATTCATGATGGGAGGATGAACACCTATACCCTGAGGAAGAATGGGAGGACTCACATGTTGTGCCCAATTGAGGATAAAGAAGTGAAACTGGAAGTGAGCAACAAAGTACTTATCATGAGTGGGAAGGAACTTCTTACAGAAGTTAAGAAGAAGAAGGATCCACAATTCTTTGTGGTCAGAAAGCCGAGAATTGTTCTGACTAGCACAAGAGTGGATGATTTACTAGAAGAAGTTTAGGAACTGCTGGAAGAGTTCGCTGATATTGTGGTGGATGAATTACCTCGTTCATTTCCACCGATGAGGAGTGTGAGTCATCATATTGACCTCATACCAGGAGCTAGTTTGCCAAACAAAGCCGCGTACAGATTGACGCTGCAGGAGAATGAATAAGTTAAAAGACAGGTCCAGGAGTTGTTGGACAAAGGTTTGGTTAGGGAAAGCTTGAGTCCATGTGATGTTCCAACAGTACTCATTCTGAAGAAAGATGGAGGCTAGAGGATGTTCACTGATTCAAGAGCCATCAACAAGATAACTATCAGGTATAGATTCCCATTGCCAAGGATGGATGATCTGATGGATTGCTTAAGTGGGGCAATTTTTTTTTCAAAGATAGATTTGAAGAGCGGATATCATTAGATTTGTATGAGAGAAGGTGACTAATGGAAAACATAATTCAAGACAAACGAAGGTTTGTATGAATGGCTTGTCATGTCGTTTGGCTTGACGAATGCACCGAGTACCTTTATGAGGTTGATGAATGAAGTCCTGAAGGATTTCATCGGGAAATTTGTCATCGTGTATCTGGATGACATATTGGTTTTCAACAAGACAAAGGCTGAACATTTAAAGCATTTGGCTATTGTGATGAAGAGACTACAGTAAGAGAAGTTGTTGATAAACATGAAGAAGTCCTCATTCATGAAGACAAAACTAATTTATTTGGGGTTTGTTATATCTGCAAATGAGTTGAGGATGGATCCAGATAAGGTGGAGGTAATCAAGAATTGGCCATCACCGAGGAACGTATTTGAGGTGAGAAGTTTGCATGGACTGGCTAGTTTCTACCGAAAATTCATTAGAAATTTCAGTGGAATTAGCGCAGCAATGATGGATACAGTGAAAAAAATACATAAATATTTTCACTGGACTGAAGAGGCTGAGAGGAGCTTCAATTTTTTGAAGCGGAAAATTACAGAGAAACCAATTTTGGTGTTGCCAACTTTGCAGAAGACATTTCAGGTGAAATGTGGTGCAAGTGGGTTTTCCATAGGAGCAGTCTTGAGTCAGGAAGATAGACTGATTTCATATTTCAGCGAGAAGCTGAATGAGGCAAAAGAGAAATACTCCATGTATGATAAAGAATTCTATTGCATCATGCAAGCATTGAAGAAATGGAGACACTATTTGATTCCATACGAATTTGTTTTATATAGTGATAACCATGCATTACAATATGTGACTCAACAGGAAAAGTTGAATCAGAGGCATGTTAAATGGGTAGAATACATGCAAAATTTCACATTTGTAATTAAACATATTTCGGGTACTGCTAACAAAGTTGTTGATGCTTTGAGCAGAAAATGTTTGTTGTTGCAGGAGTTCAAAGTCAGGACGTTAGGCTTTGATGATGTTAAAGACATGTATGCAGATGATTCAGACTTTAAGGAGGCTTATGAAGCAGCTGAGAATCTAGTTCTCAGAGACAGAAGTCAGTGGATAGAGTATATAATCCAGGATGGATTGTTGTTCGAAGGAAATCAACTGTGTATTCCGAATTGCTCCATGAGGGAGAACTTGGTGAAAGAGAAGCACAGTGGTGGATTAGCAAGACATTTTGGTCATGATAAGACATTTTCAAAGCTGAGGGAGTCATACTTTTGGCCAGGGATGCAGTCATAAGTTAAGAGGTTTGCGGACAGATGCAGGATTTTCCAGCATTCAAAGGGAAAGAAGCAGAATGCAGTATTTTATCAGCCATTACCCATACCTGAGAAGCCATGGGATGAAATTAGCATGGATTTTGTATTAGGATTGTCAAGGACACAAGGAGGTGTTGATTCAATATTTGTGGTAGTTGACAGGTTTTCTAAGATGGCACATTTCATTCCATTCCAGAAGACCAGTGATGTGACTCACATCGCAATTTTTTTTTCAAAGAGATTGTAAGACTTCATGGATTACCGAAAAGCATAGTTTTGGACAGGGACACAAAATTCATAGGGAATTTCTGGAGAACATTGTGGAAGAAGCTAGGAAATAATTTGATGTTTAGTTTTTCTTATCATCCTCAGATGGATGGACAAACAGAGGTGGTAAATAGAATTCTGGGAGACTTGCTAAGAAGCCTGGTGATAGAGCACCATAGCAGTTGGGACAACGTGTTTCCACAAGCAGAGTTTGCTTACAATGACTTAGTAAATCGGAGCACAGGGAAAAGTCCATTTTAGATTGTATATGGAATGCAACCAAGAGGAGTTTCTGAACTGAGGGATTTAGAACAGACTGACACTAGAAGTGCTAGTGCAGGAGAATTCACTGAAGCAATGAAGGAACTTCACAGCCAGGTGAAGGAGAGACTATTGAAGTCAAGTCAGGAGTACAAGAACAGAGAAGATCAGCATCGGAGGAAAATTCAGTTTGAAGTTGGTGATCTGGTTCTAGCACATTTGAGAAAAGAAAGGTTCCCAAGGGGAACATACAACAAGCTGAAGATGAAGAAAATTGGGCCATGCAAGGTCTTGAAGAAAATGGGACAGAATGCTTATGAAATTGAGTTACCAGAGGGCATTGGAATATCTCCGATATTTAATGTTTCGGATTTATATCCATACAAAGCTGATGAATCAGGAGAAGAAAGTGATGATAAACCAAAGGTCTAGTGGCGGAAGAAGATGCCAGTTGCAAAAAAGCCACAAAAGGAGCAAATGTTGAATAAAAGAGTGGGTAAGAAAACCAGGAGGAAAGAATATTTTGAATATTTGGTTAAGTGGAAAGGACACCCAGTTGAAGATGCCAGCTGGGAAACTAAAGAAGAAATTTTGAAGCATGGACATACCATGCAAGAGCTCATGGATAGGATCCCATGCAAATTTTCAAGCGAGGGAGTATGATGCAAGAGCATCCCTCACGAAAAGCAAAGCCAATGTGGAAGCAAAAAGTCAACTGGAAGACGTCTAGCGTAAGTTTTTGAATTTTAAATTGTCCCTTGAAGTTGATGCGCTGAATATAAATGAGATCATTTAATTTAGGCACCTTGGAAGAATTGTACTTAGACCTCGAGCCATACGCTCTCGTCTAAGATAGACAGAGGCATTTATAGTAGTAGTTGAAGGTAGATGGAATTGAATTCTTAGATTAGATAGTTCTCGAAGGAAGAGGGAAAACCAAATATAGACACCCTCATTTGTATCATTGTAAGTTAGTTCAACAACAAGAGAAAGAAGAGTCTAGAGCATAGGAGAATAGCAGAGAGTTGTAGAAGAACACCCATGTACAGATCTTGAATTAATAGAAGAAGTTGATTCAGATTCATGGCTGTTGTGTTATTCTCTGTGTATGTGTGTGGAATGATCTGCTAATGAATTACTTCCTGTTGTGCATCGGTTATCGTGTGTGTATGATTTCATGTGTTAAGATCAAAATCTGAGAGGAAGTGAAGTGAGTTACAATTGTTTCTCTCTTGAGCAAGGATTCCTGCAAGGAGTGCAGTTGAAGTCGTCCGCAAGGAGTGCGTTGACAAAAGGCTCAGGGAGTTAAACTCTTGTTCTTGAAGCTCTCAGAAGTGAAAGTGGGTTGTTAAGGCCGTGCAAGGAGTGCGCAGGCTAAGGAGAGTCTCAGTCATGAAACTGAGCAGAAGTATTGAAGGACTGCTGCTAGGGTATATGCAGAGTCAAACAAAACTTGAACAGTTGGAGCGTTCGCAGGCTTGCCGCAAGGAGTGCATGCAAAGAACCTCATTGAGGTTGAAGTCATTTTAGCAAAGCTCAGGAAGGATAGGCCTATAGGTCATCGAAGATTAGCGTAAACTAGTGTGACTTGAAGTCAGGGAAGAAACGTCGCAGGTTGGAGAAAAATGCGAAAGAATCTCGTGGAGAGATACTCTTTTTCATCTCGTGGATTATACAAGGAAGAACGGATGGTCAAAATCTTCTAAAGAGATTTCACGAGGGGCCGAGGGTCATTAAATCCTGCAGAGGTGAAAGGAGGTGAATGGATGGTCAAAATCTTCTGAAGAGATTTCGCGAAATTCTGAGGACCACCAGATCTTGCAGAAGTGCAAGGAGGTTACAGCGAGGAGATTCCGAAGAGGTTGAAGCTCAGGAGGGGTAGTACCATTGATCCAAATCAGTCAGAGCCATTGGATTTTTCATGAGATCGTGTATCGGGACCTTGTGAGAAAGGAATCAAGAGTTTGGACGTGGAGGTCATGAGGTTGCGAGAAGCGAGATTCTGACCATTGGCGGACAAGTGGCACCTCGCATCTCGGGAGCTCGCAGGGTGAACGCCCAAGTGTTTTGCATTAAAAGTTGCGAGACACGAGGTCACGAGGCAGCAAAGTAGCGAGAGGCTGTGAGCCATCCATCTGTGTAGGACAGGTGGCAGAGATCAGGAAGCCTCGTGAACTCGGGAGTTCGCAAGTTGAAAACCCAAGTATTGGGTACTCCAAGTCGTGACTGGCGAAGCAGCGAGATATTTGGAGCCATCCATCTGAGGGGACACTTGGCAGAGATTGGTGATCTCGCGAACTCAGGAGTTCGTAGGGTAAATATCCAAGTATTGGGTGTGCAAAGTCGCGAGGCGCGAGGACGCAAGGTGACGAAGTAGCGAGAGGATCGTAGCCGTCCATCTGAGGAGGACAGGTGGCAAGAGATCGACAGATCTCACGAACTCAGGAGCTCGCAGTTTGAGATTCCAACATTTGGGTACTCCAAGTCACGAAGTTGCGAGGTGGTGAGAGAAGGACAGTCGTTGGATCCGGGGTACAGGAGGACCGTTGGATCTGTGCGAAGGATCGTGTCTCGGGACCTCGTAAGAAAAGGTTCAAGAATTTTGGCACGGGGATTGCGAGGTCGGGAGAAGGCGATATCTCGACAGCTGGAGCAGTGTGGTCCATAGTGGAGCGCGAGTGGAATACAGGTGGCACAAAGGATTCATGAGCCACAAAGTGTCGAGGAGCGAGACGGGTGTGGATTCCGAGTCGCGAAGCACCGAGGAGCCGAGATTCTTGTGGACGCATGGCAGAGCATAAGGTGGGACCACGCATCTCGGGGACTCGCGAACTAGGAGGGTGAAAACTCGACGGTTCAACCGACGAGGTCGCGAGGTTGAGAGGTCATGAAGGCGCGAGAGGCACTAACATTAGCCTAGCCCATGATTTCATGTGGTGAAGGCGCGCATAGAGAAAGGGAGCTATACCCGTATCGCCTGATTGGGTACCGCAAGGTTTGAAAGGAAGAGTTGGAGGGTTTAAGTCCCGAACTCACGAGATAGCGAGATTTAGCGGATCTCCCAGTGGTAAAAGGGGAGACCTCAGAACAGATTGTTGTGGGTGCAGATCTCTCGATAGGGAGATAGAAGAACCTTCGAGTTCTTTGGGTGAGAAGAAGAAGGTCCCTTGCAAGGACATGCCCGGGTGGTGCGCCCCTGCGTCAAAAACTCTTCCAACACATCCAGTTATCTCCCAGTGGCCTCCAATAACATGCTTGGATGTCAGTGCTCGATATAGAACTCAGTTCTACCACTTCTAGTCATTTTATGTCAAATATTAGTTCACTCCAGTATGTGCATCAATCTAGTTTTATTCCTAGTAACAGTTTTTAGTTGTTTAAATGTTCAAGACTGTTTAGATTAAGTTAATAAGTGGTATTTTATATGTGATAAGAACCACTCTTTTTTATTAATTTGAGCTCATAGTATACCTTAATGTAATCCAACAATGTTTTAGCTAAGTTAATAAGTTTGTTTACAACTAGTGGTGTAGAGTTAAGCCTCAGTCCCAGATGGATGAGAGCCTCTACAACTCTTATAAATATGTAGTTTTTATATGTTTTTTAGGGTTCAATTTTTGGGAGAATAATATCAATACATCATCAAGTTGAACCTTTTCTATGCACGTATTAAATCTCTCTACTAGGTGAATATACTTTTGATGAGAGTGTTTTGATGAGAGTGAATGCAATTTTGATTTGTGTGAAGTACATTTCATTTCCTTCAGCTATTGTATAACTTGTATTTACTAATATGCAACATGTGAAACAACAAATGTTGTGGTGAAGATTTTTTTTTAATATGCAACCTGTGGGAGTAATTATGTTTTTGATATAGATTTAATGTCTTGAAATGATATTTTAAGTATTAAACTTCTTCAACAGATTATTCATTGAGTGATTCATTGTTTCCCTTTGTTTTTACCTCTATTATGTCACTTGCATGTCATTTGTGTGCCACCATACAAGGAGGATCCTCATCCATATCATTTTTCCAACCTAACCATGCTCTTGTATTGGTAAAACCAACCCTCTAACTCACCAACAAAACAAAAAAACCAATCATTCTAAAATTGAGGTGGCTTAGCTCTTCCCTTTAGCAGTCAGGTGCAGACTTTAGGACCAACATCTTCTGGCATCACTATCGGGGAACATAGTAACAAAATATATTTCCCTGGGAGAACAAAAATGATCATATTTGACCTTTTATGGTGAACAAAGATCATACACCTTCAGAATTCCATCTTTCACCTGGAGACTCCATTGAGTAAACTTAACAAAAGAAATACTGGCTCCCATAAAATGACTCAAGAGATCCAAGTCTGATCACATCAAATCCACTAAGGCTCACCCCAACCCTAAGAAGGAAAAAATATTCTATGAGCCAAAAATGAAACTAAAAAAATCCACCTTAGCTCAGAGATATACCTCACCCCCGAAGGGTAAATTTGCAACTAAAGAATCTACTTTTGTCCATTTTCACAGGTAGCTTGAATTTTATCCCTGACAATCACAATTCAAAGGAACCAAAAACACCTTCAACTCTTGTGTCTACTTCATCATCCAGTCCAACATCCACCCCTGTAGCTCCAATAAATCTTTAGATTTCTTTTGCCCAAGCAATGGCTGCTATCAGGATGAATGCCATAATTGCTGCCAGATATGCACCCCTAGTTTTGCATGTAGGATTACATGCACTCCTAGCTACAAATTACATGAAATATTTTCCAAGATATAATGGGGAAGGGGATGCCACTACTAAGGAACATCGAGTAGCCTTCTACAACTTTGCAGACAACTTTAGCATTGACTATGTAGATATGTGGATGAGGTTGTTTGTATAAAGCCTCGATGTGGAGGTAAGAAAATGGTTCTGAGGCCTCCCTCTAGCCTCCATTACAGATATTGATGTGTTAGATGAAGCTTTCATAAATAAATGGGGAGATATAAAGGATTATATGTATTACATCATTGAGTTTGGATCCCTTAAGAGAAAGAATGGTGAGTCTATTTCAGACTTCACCAAGAGATTCAATAAGATGTATACTAGAATCCCAGATGAAATCAAACCAATTGAAGCCTCTGCCAAGATCAGTTATGCCAATGCATTTTATGCATAATTCTCTCTTATGTTGAGGGAGATAAGATCCACCACATTGTTATCCATGCAAGAAGAAACCATTGAGGGTGATTCCAACATCTTGGCATCAGATAAGTTAAAGACTAGATTTGAAAAGGGAAAGAAGAAACAGATATAGGATTCCCCTACCTCCTCTAACCCAGCCACATCTGATCCCAAACTTGATGAAATGACCAAAAATTTGAAGGATTTGACATCGGAAATAGCTAAGTTGAAATGGGAATATAAACAACCAAACATAGATTTTCATGGGGATGGGAACATAAATCCCAACCAAATTAGAAGGTTGAATGTTGCCCTTCAGATAATTCAAAGAGAGAGGAAGAATGATGATGACTAAAGATTAGTACCTCCTTTCCAAAATAATAAGATTGAGGAGATGGATGTAGATGGTGATGCTATGGACGATATTGATGTACTTTTCAATGAAACATATTTTTACACCAGTCACTTAACACAACACGATTAGGAGCTAGCAAAATTATCGAATCAATTTGATGTTGAGATAGGGAAGAGGGAATTATTCAAGGCCACCCCCCCAAAAAATATGAATTGAGGCCTAGAAAAGATGATCCCAAAGCCACCACCTCTTATTAGAATAGAAAAAAAAAGGTTCATTCGAAGCCAAATCCTAGCAAGGGTGCATTGGTTAAAGCTCACCAGCCTCCTCCATTTAAACTTGGTGTCCCTAAAGTAAACGAAGCTAATAGGCCACAAGAATTTGTATCCAAGAGAATGAGTTGAGAAATATCAATATCCTTGTACCTCTCTCAAAATTGTTGAAAAATGAGCCTTTCAAACAATCCATTATGAAGGTTCTAAAACCACCTACTTCTGATGTAATTAGTCTGCAGGATGAGATCAACCCAACCATTACTGTGGGCCCACATATCGAGGATGGTTCTGATTCCTCTCAAACATTATACATATCTTTAAATATCCATGAAAATATCATACATGACTTTCTCATAGACTTAGGGTCCTCACACAATGTCATGCCTAAAGTTGTTATGGAGGAACTAGGTCTGGAGATCACCAAACCCTACCATGACCTTTACTACTTTGACTCCAAAAGAGTAAAATATTTGGGATTAATAAAATATATGGTGCTTTCTTTGGAATAGTTACCCATGAAGAGTGTAGTGATGGACATCGTGGTGGATGGAATTCCCCCCAAGTTTGGTATGATTTTGTCTAGGACATGGGCCAAGAAGGTTGGAGGATCATTAAAAATGGACCTCACATATGACACCATCCCAGTTTTCGGGGGAGAGCACATGAGGTTATGCAAGGATGTCATATTATCCTATATTTTCAACAACTTTCAGAATTCGAGCAATTACCCAATTTATGTTGTTGAGGATGAGATTGGTTCATCTGTTTTTCATCTAAATAATGAGGAACCAAAAATTACAATCAACAAATGAAAAAATCAGTCTTTGACAGATCAAGATAAAAAAGTGTGGAAGATGTATTTCAATGGCTCTTCAACAAAAGAAGGTTCTGGATCTTTTATAATCCTCATTTCCCTTGTGTAGGAGGTTATAACACTCTCTTCTAAGCTAGAATTCAAGAATACTAATAATATAGTTGAGTATGAAGCTCCAATGCTTGGATTGAGGGCTACCAAAGACATGGTCATTGAATGTTTGGCCGTTTTTAGTGATTCTGAGTTAATCATCAATCAAGTCAAAAAGATCTATCAATCTAAGAAACAAAGGCTCAAACAATATAGGAACAAGGTGTGGGACCTATTTGACAACTTCTTTCTAGCATTTAATATCTCCTTCATTCCTAGAGAGGCGAATAAGAAGGAAGATTCTTTGGAATTGGATACCAACAACTTTAGACCTCCCATTGTCCCAAATACAAAGTATCAGGTGGAAGTCAGACATAGGAAAACCATACTAGACAACATAAATCACTAGCATATCTTTAGTGATGACTTGGAGCTACAAATATTTCTATAGACCATTGAAGAATTCTCTAGTATCTCAATAGATCGAGAGGACGAAGATAATGAATCATCTTATCATCAAACATCTCATATGCTAAAGAAAGTGGCTAGACACAACATTGTGGAACTTAAAACAAACCACATCCCCAGGAGTCTAGTGCCAATGGAAAGGTTATTTGACAGTTGTTAGGACCACATATTGTACCCTTTTTGCCCATACTTTTTGCCATTATTATACCCTTCATCACCTGTATTTTAACTTATACTATCATTTCACCTGATCATTCCAAGGTACACAACGTCCTTTCTCATTATTATATGCTTAATCTGTTTTGCATAATACTTTACATTACTTTTTGACCTAACCATTGATTAGAAGCGCATCAGTGTCCATATTTGTAGAATAGTATTCAAGGCCAATGCTGAAACACAGAACTATCTAAGTCGCTGCTGAAACACGGAAGCTGCTACACAGTCCGAAGATGCAGATGCTGAAACACGGAGCTGCTACACAATCTGAGGACGCATAAGCCGAAACACGGA
>ML824775.1:50361-66782 GCA_009831015.1 Picea engelmannii | reverse complement strand
TCTTGTGAAGAAGGTGGGCCCTCCCTTCTCACAAGATTCCCCTGAAACGAAAAGGCTAGAGAGAAATGCTCAGAACAGTCTTTTATTCATCTGTCAATGTATCATATTACAATCTGAAATGAAGTACGTCCTTCTCTGTAAACCCTTCTTAGTAAAAAAACTGAAGCTCCTTCGAATGATGATTTCCTCTTATTTAAAGAGGAGAATCCCTTCGATACAATTGATCAACGAATTACATGTGTATATCTGAGTCCTATTCTTAGTTAGATCGAATTTCTAAACTGGAATAGGGTATCCTAGTCTCCTGCAAGAGAATGCTATTACAAGTGCTGAGTGAGGTGTTGTTGTTGCGGCTGGAGTAACAGCTTCTTTATTTGTTTCTTGTTACTGTTGTTGTATGTTGTTTCGACATCGCAAATCGCGGGCTGTTTCAACCACAAGATTTGCATTCTGATTGTTTCAGCACTTCTCAGGCAACAGTGATGGTTGATGCTTAGCTCACGGTGCAGCTATTGTAGTCAATCTGTGTAAGTTGTTGTTCAACATCGTTGACCACGGACTGTGTAACAACTTCCTCTGTGTTTCAGCATCGTTGACCAAGGACTGTGTAACAACTTCTTCTGTGTTTCAGCATCATTGACCACGGACTGTGTAACATCTTCTTCTGTGTTTCAGCATCGTCGTCCATGGACTGTGTAACATCTTCTTTTGTGTTTCAGCATCGTCGACCACAGACTGTGTAACAACTTCTGTGAGTTGTTGTTTTAGCATCGTAGTCCACAGACTGTGTAACAACTTCTTGTTCTTTCAGCAACAAACCTCAATGCTAATCTGTAGTTCGAACTGTTTCAACACTTATACATTTATGATCAAAGGTTAAGTACAAGAGTAATGTAAAATTATATGCAAAACAGATTAAACATATAGTAGAGAGAAGAGACATTGTATACCTTTGGAAAAATAGGGTAAAGTGATAATATTAGTTTAAATGTGCATGAAACAAGAGTGTAATGATGGCAAAAAGTATGGGCAAAAAGGTACATTATGTGGTCCTAACAACAACATTGTATCAATATATTGGACCTTTTATGTGCCTGGAAGATAGGTAGTAACTATAGGTGGGTGTTGGAAATAAAATTCTTCATATGGGGTCATTTTAGTGGTCGTATGATAGGAACTATTGTACCATCATTCTTCTAAGGGGATCCATTGCACCCAATGGTGTTGTTTGTCTGAATAAAAACACCGTAAGTAGGTTTTAAAACATTTGTTTACCACTTATGTTTGGTCGTCAGACTGGGGGTGGTAGGTTGTACTCGTTTTCAATTGGGTGCCCTGCAATTTAAGAAACTCTTGCCAAAATGTGTTGGTGAAAGTTGGGTGATCTAAAAATAGAAGGTTGACTTGTTATGCTATGCAAGCACCCTCTACTTCAATAAAATAAAATTTACAGGACCTTGCTCAATGTGTTAAAATATGCAAGATAGATTATGTGCCAAGTTTATGCTTCTTCTGTTAAATGTTCATGTGTGAGGAAATGTTCTTTTAAATGGCTAAATATGTGCTTTAAACAAATACACAGCAACATAACTTGCAACAAATCAACCATCAAACTCACAACAATAACAAGATGATAAAGGAGTTCACCCCTCTCTGGGCTACATCTCCTTGAGCCTCCTTCAATGGACTTGGCTCTCTGGGATTAATTTGTCAAAGATTCTTTTACAAGCTGCTGCTCAACTCCAATGGAAATTATGACTATACCATTGGGTTTATAATATATAAAAACCCCAAAAATGACTAATAAAACTCTGAAAACGGATCATGGCTCATTTGGGCATGACCTCTTCTACATGTGGCCTTAAGCTTCCCTGAGCTTCTCTTTGGCAAAAAAACTTGTAAAAGTCCTCAAATGGATTTGAAACCTATCCCAAAATTTTCAGAGCATAATAAATAGCCAAAAATGATTATTCATTCACAGAAAATTAACATAGGCTCATCTGAGCAAGACCTCAAACAATGAGGGCTTCAAGCTCCCTGAAGCTTTCTGAAACTTCAATGGTTAAAAACCTGCAAAAGAAGTCTTCAAATGGCTGTGAAAATAGTGCCAATGGATTCAGAACGTCCAAAAACCCCTAGTTGGGCTTTTACAACACTTCATTTGGCCAAAAAAAGAAGAAGATAGGCCTCCTGCCATTTTCTTCCTTCAAGTTTGCTGTCTCTAGTTCGCCAAAACACACCTGTGTGTCAGTAACCTGGCTTCTGGGCGTTTCCCGTGCCTAAACCCATCACCTGCGTGCATCTCCACAAAATGCACCAATTTGTCGAATGGTTAGGGAACTAAGCGCCTTTTTGGGCGGATGTGTTGGTTACATGGGAGCCATATGGCCATGTCCCCATGCCAAAATAGGCCCTGTGGCCTTTGGACGTTGAAATCTCCATGCTTAAGGTCATATTGGGTGGTCATATGGTAACCACCCCATGATTTTCGAGTGCATAGTCCACATGTAGTTGCAAATATTGGTTTTGGAACCGAATCCCGTGGTAACGAACCACCCTAATCTCGGACTGGATGCAACCCCGACATAGAATTTAAACCGAATGATATCAACCAAATGGGAATGTAAATGGATCCTCGTTAAAGTGATGTAGTGTGGAGGATAACAGAACCATAATATGGTAAGGTTCCCACACAAAAGCTCTATATCGTGGATGCATGGTTACTCGCACAAAACCAAGGGCTTTGTTTAAAACACAAATTTGCGTGCCTCCGTATGGTGAATGGTCACATGGCGTAACACAAAAGACCATGGGTTGGGGCTAATCCCCAGCCCGACCCCTGCCCACATATAAAAAAGTTTGAATTTAAATAAAATGCAAATGGTTATATGGTAAGCAACAATGTGTGGGCGTATTGGTCAAGCGGACTTTGTTAAAGATTTACACCGGTGGGGAGGTCCGGGGTTCAACCCCCACGGACCCCATAAAATTTTAAATAACAAACCAATAGCCAATAAAGGGGTGCCACGTGGAAGCCCATGACTGGGCCACGTGGCATCATACCATTGACCAAAAATGAGGCCATGTGTCACATCACAATTCGACCACATCTACCAATCAGAATCTGCCACATCATCACATGCCACATCAGTATACGGTCTCTGCCATATCAGAGTACGATCATGCCACGTCAACATCTGTACGAACTATACGGACTGCACAGTCAGCGTCCCTTTTTTTTACCTGTTTGACGATTCGAATAGATCGTGATATCTCTCGCTCCCGACGTCCGTTTGAGACAAAACGAATTGCGTTGGGTTTGTGATGACGAGGGATACGCTCTCGTTCGTTCTGTGGAAATTCCAAAAAATTTGATTTTTGAGCTAAATTTTGACCCCTGGTCCAGATTTTGATCACGCCTTCCCACTAAAAGGCTTTTGGACCCACAAAAGCTTATGATTATCTGTCTGAGATTCAATACTCCCTTTCTTTCAAGTTCTATCAATTGATTCTACTTGGAAAGTCTTTTTGACAATCAATTGGATACCTTGACATGCCTTGCACTGCAACTGGCTATGTCCCTCAACCACTGCTCTCTAGCTGCTGCTGACCCACTATTCTCTCTGTGCTTGGAAGACTGCCAACCTTCCCACTGAGAATCAATTCCCTCTTGTGAACTCTTTGGCGTCAACACAATCCGCTCTCCAATGGCTACAAAAACTTTCCTGCGACATCTTGTCACAAGCTAAGAAAACCATCAATCTCGAAAACAAATTTATACAAGACTGAAAAATGATGCCAACAAAGTCTTTTTTCTCTTCAAGAAAACTGTCGTATCCTGTATTTCATCAAAACACATGACATTTTCCTGCATCTCGGTGTACTCAAAATTGACTTACAAGCCAACAAACACCATCGACTAAACATAAGTCGAAAAACATGATCAACACAACATAGTCGTCAGACAATCATCAACACCAGACGAGACTCATTTGAAACATATCGACCTTCCCAAAATAACAAGTCAACATTCATGATACACAATCATGTTACAATCATGAGTCATTCATGATGAACTATCACCAAGTTCATTGTTTACGCACACACAAAAGCACATGCATGTGCATAGCTCTTCAACTCTCCTTTCCATACAAACATAAGTACATAAACCCGAAACATGTGGGTACATAAGAGCTGAATATGAAAAATATATATGGCTGTAACAAATGAGCATCATACCCCTCTTTTACATCCTCCTGACGAAGTTGTATAACACAAGAATGCATTCAAAAGAAATGCATTCACATGCAAACTTGCATCTTATAAGTTATGATAAACTGCTGCAACTTGTCAAACTTCAACAAAAATGAATAGATAAGGCTGAAATGTGCATCTACAACAGAAAAATGAAAGCCTTACTTACTCAAGAAATCCAACCATTTCTTACCAAGCCAACTCAATGGTGAATTTTTCTGCTGAAAATCGTCTTCTTGTGAACCATCATGACTCACATAGATGATGTAATCTCCTCTTCCATTCTTACCAATCTCTTTATCCATCTGCTTCTTGTGTTGTGGATGAGTGGTTGGATGCAATGTCCAACATTGGTCAATGACATGACCCCTCTTCTGGCAACGAGTGCAAATCTTTTGCATGCTCTTTTCACGTTGCCTTTGCTTGGAAAGTTTCCTGAAAGTGGTCAATCTTTTCCAACATTTTGAAACATGATGGTTATATAAACCAAAATATGTACATGGACTTTTTCTTCCATTTTTACATGCAAATTTATCATGCTTAACATAATCAAAAGCAACTGAATGATAAGAAGAATTATACCTTGAACATTCACCTTTATCGCCTCTTTGAGGAGGTGGATTTGAAGAGTTACAAGCTCTCCTTTGAAGACCAACAACAGTGTTCTTGTCCACATGGTTGTCATAACTCTCTTGTTTCACACATTTGCATTCATCTTGAATACAAGCCTTGCATGCTGGAGGGATTGAACTTTCAACAAAAGTTCTTGAACTTTCACCTTTATAGCCTTCTTGAGGAGGTGAACTTGAAACAAAATTTGTTCTTGGAACTTTTTCCCTTGTCTCCTCAACTTTGGAATTTTCTCCATTTCTTCGTTCATATCCAAGATCACAATACTTAGGTCTCTCTTCAACAACAATAGGCTCAACAATGCCTTGTGCATGCTTGCCTAACCCTTTACCTTCATACCCCATTTTTAACAATAACTTGGACCCTATTCCTCTTGTGTGATTTTCAAAAACACCAAAGCATTCTTCTTGAGAGGAATTTGAAGATAAACTAACATTACATACCTCATGTTCATGCATGTACTTGGTAAGGGTTTCCTTTGCCTCATGGAGTTGATTCTCCATCTCATGCAACTTTCCAAGAAGCTGGTGCTTCTCCTCCTTCATGGCCATCAACTGCTCTTCAATAGCAATCCTCTCTTCTCTATATTCCCACAACTCTTGTACCATATCTTTCATGGTTAGCAACTCCTTCAACATCTCTTTGTCAAAGAACTTGGATAAAGAAGATGTATAGGAACTATCAATTTTTGAAGCTTCCTCCATCCTTGCAAGATATCAAACTTCAACACAAAACTTGCACAAATACCAACAACTAAATCTCAAGCTATCAATGGCAAATACATGAGAAAAAAAAACTATGCTCTGATACCATCTGATTTGAAAATAGAAGGCTGACTTGTTATGCTATGCAAGCACCCTCTACTTCAATAAAATAAACTTTACAGGACCTTGCTCAATGTGTTAAAATATGCAAGATAGATTATGTGCCAAGTTTATGCTTCTTCTATTAAATGTTCATGTGTGAGGAAATGTTCTTTTAAATGGTTAAATATGTGCTTTAAACAAATACACAACAACATAACTTGCAGCAAATCAACCATCAAACTCACAAAAATAACAAGATGATAAAGGAGTTCACCCCTCTCTGGGCTACATCTCCTTGAGCCTCCTTCAATGGACTTGGCTCTCTGGGATTAATTTGTCAAAGATTCTTTTACAAGCTACTGCTCAAATCCAGTGGAAATTTTGACTGTACCATTGGGTTCAGAATATATAAAAACCCCAAAAATGACTAATAAAACTCTGAAAACGGATCATGGCTCATTTGGGCATGACCTCTTCTACATGTGGCCTTAAGCTTCCCTGAGCTTCTTTTTGGAAAAAACACCTATAAAAGTCCTCAAATGGATCTGAAACATATCCCAAAATGTTTAGAGCATAATAAATAGCCAAAAATGATTATTCATTCACATAAAATAAACATAGGCTTATCTGAGAAAAACCTCAAACAATGAGGGCTTCAAGCTCCTTGGAGCTTTCTGAAACTTCAATGGTTAAAAAATTGCAAAAGAAGTCTTCAAATGGCTATGAAAATAGTGCCAATGGATTCAGAACGTCCAAAAACCCCTAGCTGGGCTTTTATAGCACCTCATTTGGCCAAAAAAATGAAGAAGATAGGCCTCCTGCCATTTTCTTCCTTCAAGCTTGATGTCTCTAGTTCACCAAAACACACCTGTGTGTCAGTAACCTGGCTTCTGGGCATTTCCTGTGCCTAAACCCAGCACCCGTGCACATCTCCACAAAATGCGCCAATTTTTCAAATGGTTAGGGAACTAAGCGCCTTTTTGGGTGGATGTGTTGGTTACATGGGAGCCATATGGCCATGTCCCCATGCCAAAATAGGCCCCGTGGCCTTTGGACGTTGAAATCTCCGCGCCTAAGGTCATATTGGGCTGTCATATGGTAACCACCCCATGATTTTCGGGTGCATAGTCCACATGTAGTTGCAAATATTGGTTTTGGAACCGAATCCCATGGTAACCAACCACCCTAATCTCAGACTGGATGCAACCCTGGCATAGAATTTAAACCGAATGATATCAACCAAATGGGAATGTAAACAGATCCTCATTAAAGCGATGTAGTGTGGAGGGTAATGAAACCATAATATGGTAAGGTTCCCACGCAAAAGATCTGTATCGTGGACGCATGGTTACTCGCACAAAACCAAGGGCTTTGTTTAAAACACAAATTTGCGCACCTCTGTATGGTGAATGGTCACATGGCGTAACAAAAAATACCACGAGCTGGGGCTAAGCCCCAGCCCGACCCCCGCCCACATATACAAAAGTTTGAATTTAAATAAAATGCAAATGGTTATATGGTAAGAAACAATGTGTGGGCGTATTAGTAAGGCGGACTTTGTTAAAGATTTACACCGGTGGGGAGGTCCGGGGTTCGATCCCCACGGACCCCATAAAATTTTAAATAACAAACCAATAGCCAATAAAGGGGTGCCATGTGGCAGCCCATGACTGGGCCACGTGGCACCATACCATTGACCAAAAATGAGGCCACATGTCACATCACAATTCGACCACATCTTCCAATCAGAATCTACCACGTCATCACATGCCATATCAGCGTACGGTCTCTGCCACGTCAGCGTATGATCATGCCACGTCAGCATCCGTACAGACTGTATGGATTGCACAGTCAATGTCCCTTTTTTTTACCTATTTGACGATTCGAACAGATCGTGATATCTCTCACTCTCGACGTCCGTTGGAGACAAAACAAATTGCGTTGGGTTCGTGATGACAAGGGCTACGCTCTCGTTTGTTTTGAGGCAATTCCAAAAACTTTGATTTTTGAGCTAAATTTTGACCCCTGGTCTAGATTTTGATCATTGGGTCATGATCAGATACAATAGAGGTGGGCATGCCATGTAACTTGAAAATATGATCAAGATAAACTTGTGCTACTAGTGTCGATGTTAAAGGGTGGGGTAAAGAATAAAAATGAGCATACTTGGAGAGGCAATCAACCACCACCATGATGACGTACTTTTTCCCAGATTTAGGAAGGCCCACTATAAATTCCATGGAGATGTCTATCCACATAGAATATGGAATGGAGAGGGGTTGTAGGGATCCTAGAGACTTGATAGTTTCACCTTTATTATGTTGGCACACCTCACATTCAGTGAAAAAGTGAAGGATATCCTTCTTCATACCTTCCCAGAAAAAATAACAACATGCACGAGAATAAGTCTTTTGGAAGCCCGAGTGACTTACAATAGCTTATGAGTGCAACTCATTTAAGAGCCTCAGCTTGAGTGCTGAAGAGAGCAATAGAACCGAGAGATCCCTATATATGAGAATATTATCCTGGAAAGTGTATCTTATTGGAGGATTAGGGCCCTCCTGAAGGCATTGAATTATCCTAGAGATAGTCAGGTGTGTTATCCACTCTTGGTGTACTTCTGCAATCCAATCAAGGACTAGTAAGGATAAGGAAAATAAGGATCCGTTCTCCTCATGTTGTCTTGACAGTGCATCAATGACGATATTCTATTTGCCCTTTTTATATATGATTTCATAATAATAACCCAACATTTTGGTCAACCACTTGTTTTGTTCTAGGGAGGATAATGTTTGCTCCAAAAAATACTTCAGACTATGGTGATTTGTTTTGATCTGAAAATGACATCCCAAACGATATGGCTGTCATGTGTGCATCGCATGGATAATGGCCATCATTTCTTTTTCATACGTAGATATTCCCATATTACAACCACTCAACGCTTTTCTAGTAAAGGAAAAAGTTCAACCATCTTGTGTGAGAGTTGCGTCTATACCAATCCCAAAAGCATCTGATTCCACCACAAAGGTTTTGTTGAAGTCAAGGGATGCAAGGACATGAGTAGTGCACATGGTCATCTTTAACTTGGTGAAGGCTTGCTCAATAGAAGGTGTCCAATGAAATGCATTCTTCTTAATAAGGTCGGTCAAGGGCTTAGCAATTTTGCCAAAATGGTGGAAAAATTTCCTGTAATATCCTGTTAGACCTAGAAAACCCCTTAGGTGATTTAAGTTCGTGGGTCATGTCCATTCCTACATAACTTGTATATTTTTTGGGTCCACTTTTACCCCTTCTCAACCCACAATGTGTCCCAAGTATTCCATTTCGTTGGTTCCAAAGGAACATTTGGTATTTTTGAAAAACAATTGGTTGGCTTGCAGCAAGTGAAGGACTTTGTCCACATGAAGAAGGTGGCTATCCCAAGTGCGGTTGTAAATGAGGATGTCATAAAAAAAAACCAAGACAAACTAATTCCAAAGGTAACATTTCAATATTTTATTCATGAGACTTTGGAAGGTGGGTGGGGCATTGAAAAGGTCAAAGGGCATGACCAATAACTCATAATGTCCTTCATGAGTTCTGAAAGCAATCTTTGTAATATCTTCCTCCTTCATCCGGATTTGGTGATAGCTAGAGCGAAGGTCTAATTTGGTGAATACATAGGCACCTTGGAGTTCATCCAACAGATCATCAATGAAAAGAATGAGAAACTTATCTTTGATGGTCAATTTATTCAGGGCACGAATATCGGTACACATGCACCAAGTACCTTATTTCCTTAGGACCATCATAAATGGAGAAGAATATGGGTTGGTACTAGGGAGAAATACCCTCACCTCCAATAACTCATGTACCATATTTTCTATCTCATTATTCTAAGAAAATGGATATATGTAGGGATGTACATTGGGGGGTTGACTTCCTGAAAGGAGAGGGATGTTATGATCATCCTCACCCCTGGAGGGAGGTAAGTCTATGGGAACCTCAAATACCTTGGGGTACTTGTACAATATTAGTTATAGGCTAGGAGGAACTACCTGATAGGCCTATTTAGTGACCTGGATGGCATGAAATTGAGAAATCACACCATGGTGGCCTTTATTCAACATTTTTTTCCATCCTTTGAGAATTGATGATTTCAGAGGAGCCCACTTGGAGACCTCAGAGGGTGTAGGTGTGAGCATCTTGGGAGAATCTCATATATAATTCTTGATAATCCATTTTTATTGGTCCCATATTGTGAATCCATTCCATGCCCAATACAATATCAAAACCACCCATGGCAATAGAGAACATGTGGTTTTTTAAATGATAATCACCCATTTGGAATTTGACATTCTCACAACGATCCCCACACTTCATAGTACCACCGTTAGTGATGAGGATTTGAAAATTACAAACAAGGTGGACAAAGAAATGGAGATCCTCAACGAGCTGGTGGTGAATAAAATTATGGGTGCTACCACTGTCAATCAACACCACAACTAGCCTATGTTTGATGTAGCCTTTGATATTCAATGTTTGTGGGGATGAAATAACCGAGAGGGCATGAAGAGATATGATAGGTTCCTCTAGTTCCATAGGGGTTGCAACTGGAGCTTCGGTGTGATCACTTGGGTGAGCCTCCTCTGGGTCAGGAGCTCATTTGATGGGATGTCTTCATAGGGAGAGGAAGTTGATGCATCAATATTGAAGAAATTTTGTTCTCTACATTTATGTCATGGTGAATAATTTTCATCACAATAGTATCAAAGTCCTTACTTGCGACGTTCCACCATTTCTGTTGGAGATACCTTTTTGACCTTCAAGGTTTTTTTCTTAGCGGGGTGAGCCCCAGGGCGAGGACAGTTGAGGAATGTATCCTTCATGGGTGGGGCCGGAAGGATGGCCTTTGCTTCCAGTGCTAATTGGCATTCCTACAACCAGGTAGTAGGATGATGCATGCTAACATGAGCTTGGATGGCTTCATTTAAGCCACTGATAAAACATTCAACGTAAAATACATCAATTAATCCATTGGTTCAAATAGCCAAATGTTCAAATGTTGTGATGAAATCTATGAATGATCATGTTTGGCACAACTTGGTGAGTCATCCCAAAAAATGTGATTCCTTATCAAATCGACCACAAACTGCTTTAGTGAACATGTTCCAAGTGGGTATTCCTGGATAACATTTTGTATGCCATTGCCACCACTTCCATCATTCTTAATCCAAGTACAAAACCACTACATGGATTTTGTTCTCATCATCCCAAATATTATGAAGGGAGAAGTATTGTTCCATTTGAGAAACCCACCCTGCTAGGGTGGATCCATCAAATTTATGCATGTCAACTTTGGGCATCTTATTCCAAGAGTGTGGAGAATCCCAAGGGGAGTGGGACAAATGATTATGCTCATGAAGGGAATGTTGGGGGTCTTGTTCATTGGGCTCCACCTTCTTACCTTTCATGAACTATTGCATGGCAACATGGATGGCTACTTGGACTTCTATGTGTAGGGACTCTTTGACTTCAGTGCGTATGGAAGTATGGAGGGATTCCACTTCCAACTCCTATGGATTTATACTCCTCCATGAATACTTTTGCAATGGAAAAATTCCCAAAATCTCAATAATACAAAATGTTGGCATGGAGTGTTTCTGCAACGAAAAATTTAGCAAGGGCCAAGTTGCACTATAATAGATCATTTGTTGTCATCCCAAGGGTTAGGTTTTGTAGGGTATCTACAGGAAATGGTTTTCCCTGTGCTATAACTCTCTTATATATGTGTGGGGTCGAACAGTAGTACTCGACCCAATATTTTAGGGCACCAACTAAGGAGACTAGACCGTACCCTTAGTCGTACTATCCAATTACCTAGGTACTAGAGAGTATCTTCCCGAGAGATATTCTTGGTGACACTATAGTAGTCAGGAAATTGATCATTTTATCTATGGAGGGCTTCAAGATAACTAGGTCGATCCACATACAGGTGTTGTCTAATGTGCTACCACTCGAAGGGGTACCAACAAGGGTTACTAGGGTGGCCAAAAATGTGTGCTTAAGTACCACTTGTATTTATTGCATGTACGATTCCCCGACCATGGGTTTATGTGCAGAATGATAGATCTTTGTAGCTTAAATACGTTGGAATACATCTCTACCTTGAAAAAAAAATTACCCCACGAGTTCTTCCCAAGAAGGAGCTCTGATACCACTTGCAATATACCAAATGAAATATAATATGAAGAACATAAATATTTAGCAAGAAGTAATGAAACACTACAAGGAAAATACCATTAAGTCGAGGTTATAATGAAGGTTTCTAGTGTTACAAAATTGGAAAAAATTGTCAAAAATACCTTTGCTACAACATATGTTTTTGATAGTGTATGTTTTTGCGGATACTATAATGGAACTTGATTATAACTAAAAAAATATGGGTAGACAGAGGTGTTAGTGGGTGTTTACAAATCAGTTTGCTTTTAAGAGGTACAAGCATCGGTGCGTACATACATGTACCGCACCGGTGTTGTACACTTAACCTCAAGCACCAGGGCAGTAAAATGCACTGGGGTGTTTGTCTTATAAGCATTGGGGATTTAATAGTAAAATGCACTTGGGGAGTTAAAAATAATTAAGAATCCTGGATTTATACTTATAACGCATCGATGCTTTATTAATAACAAGGCACCGATGTTGTATAAAACAATATGCACCAGTGTGTTACTTGGAAAAACCCCCTAGTGCATTAAAAATAGAAAGCATCAATGATTTTTAGTAATAAACAAGTTTTAGTGCTTATCAATAACACAAAATCACGAGTGCGCATTGTTGGGTATGTGTTATATTCTTTGCACGACTAGTTTTAGGGTCTGTTACATTGCGTCGGGTGCACAAGGGGGTTTGAGGGGGGCAATACCCCACCTATGTGAGGGTTTGGGAGCAATGCCCCCTCTCCCCCGAGATTTTTTTTCCTCAGAAATGTGTCACATTTTTGCCTCATTTTTTGTGTCGCCTTGATTTTCATGGCCATTGTTGGGCATTTTTTCGGCACATGGTTTTTGCCGATGGTTTTTCTATTTCCAGTTGAGGAATTAGGGTTTTTGACTAATCTAAGTCATTGGGTTAGGGTTTTGGATGCCACTGGCTCCTATATGTATATTTTATTGTAAACAATGTATCAATATAAATGAATATAGAATATGTTGGTTTTCCCGGTTTGGGTTTCCAGGTGAAAAATCTCTGTGTAATGTGTGAATTTTCCATTGTATCTTTTATGTTCTTTTATTGAAAGTATATTTGCCATAAAATATTGTATAAGGTTAAAATCTACACTTGGTTTCAGAGCTTTGTTGGCTTCAGGCGAACAACTTTGTGGTCAAGGATTTGGTTCATGACTGTGATAAGCCTTGTTACAATGGGATATCTGTGGTATTTATTTTTCAGGTGAAAAGAAATGGGGAGCAGTTTGAAAATGGAGATTGAGAAGTTTAATGGGAAAAGTTTTGAGCTGTGGAAGCTCAATATGGAAGATCTTTTGGTGGAAAGAGATCAGTGGACTGCGGTGGATCCATGTACTGCACCTATAGGAACTTCAGCAGATGATTGGAAAAAGTTGGATCAGAAGGCGAAGAGCACAATCTGACTGTGTCTCTCAGATTCAATATTACTGAATGTGTCAGAGGAAGCTACAACTAAATATTTATGGGATAATTTGGGGAAGTTGTATCAGTATAAGTCCATAGTAAATAAAATTTTCCCAAGAAAGAAGTTGTATAACCTGAGGATGAGAGATGGAGACTCAGTGGCAGAGCATTTGAACGCCTTCAATATTGTGGTAAGTCATTTAGTATTTGTTGAGATTAAAATTTCAGATGAAGATAAGTGTATCAGTTTGTTGTTCTCTTTATCAGACTCATGGGATAGTCTGGTTGTGGCCATAGGTAGTAATACAACTTCCTTGAAGTTTGATGAAGTGGTTGCATCCTTGTTATTAGAGGAGATGAGACGAAAGAACATGGAAGGACATAGCACATATGCATTATTTGCAAGAGGAATCTCCCAGGAAAGAAATATGTCTAAGTCTAAGGGTATATCTAAATCTCCCAGAAATTTTGTAAACGTATGTTGGAGATGTGGAAAAGAAGGGCACTACAATAAGCAGTGTAGATCCAAAATTTAGAAAATGAAGGGATCTGAAGAAGCTCCTTCTACAGAAGAAAAGACCTCCAAACAAGAAGGAGGGATGTGTACTTGGATTCTTCAAGAAAACATGCAGATCATGAGGCATGGTTGGTTGACTCAGGTACATCCTTTCATATATCTCCCCACAAGGAGTGGTTCTGTGAATATGAAAGGTATGATGGAGGTAATGTTTTCCTAGGTGATGAATCGACAACCAGAATCAAAGGACGAGGAAACGTCAAGTTGAGGCTCATATATGGAAGGATTAGAACACTATCTAGTGTTATGCACATCCTGGGTTTGGCCATAAATTTGATTTATGTGAGAAAAATGGACGATGTAGGGGTAAAAACAATATTTGAAAAGGAAACATACAGGATGGTTCGAGGAGCAATGGTGTTATTGAAGGGAGTTTGGTTTGGAACTCTGTATAAGCTGCAAGGAAGAACTATTAGTTATGGGTGTAATAGTTCCATTGTTCATGATATTGGATTTGAAGAAGAAAGAACTCCTACAGTCTCTGGAGAAAAGGTTATGTTGTTGTCGGCATGTTTACAGGAAGAGTGTGCTTGTCATTGATGGAAAGAACAACAATGACGATGGCATATTAGCAGTGATGATGGCAAACATGAAAGCAATGATGATATCATCAGAATGTCTATACTGTGACAATGTCGGGGTTTGGAGCATCTTTCTTGTGGTGCTAATATTTCATGGTGTTTCTTCTTGCATTGTTGGTGTGGTATGATGAGATATTATTCTATGGAGCACTTCAGTATTTTACATGTATATTTACTCTTATGATGGAGCTTAATGAAATAGACAATGGATTCCATGGAGCACTCACCCACTTTCCACTGGATGCATGATACTTGATGCTTGTAGGAGAGCACCCTGAATTGCAACATTTCTATTGAGCTCCTATGATGATCCTTGATATGATATACAATGGATTTTGTAGAGAACTTACCTCCTTTGTACTTCTTGAATATTACTTGTTGTTTTGGTGGAGCTACCTAGGCCTTCAAGTAACATTAACATATTTTGGGAATCATACACTCTTGGTGAGGGATCCCTAAGGTTCTGCATGTGTATTTTACTTTCATAATGATATTAAAAACAATAGGCGCTCATCTCCTTGGCATACTTTGGAGCACCTTGGGGGGTTTGATGAGGATTTTCATGATGATGTTCTATTGGAATATTTTGATGGAGCACCCTAGCTCTTGGAGTGTCTATTGCACTCCTACAATGATACTTGATGAGATAGACAACTATTCCTGCAAAATGCTCACTTCCTTTATGCATTTTTCAACAACTTAGGGTTTCAAGGGTTGATTATGGCATGGTTGATGGATCACTCTAATTGGACAGAGAGCTCTAGGATTTTTGGTTTCTATCATGGTCCTATGGTCATACTTGATGGTATATACATTTCATCATGGTGAGTGCTCTCCTCTTCCTTGGATTTACAACAATTGGCATAGTTTTTAGATGTTTTTCAACACATTGGTGATGATGGACGACATGGCATTCTTGGTGAGGGTGGCTTGGACTTTGAGGCATCTATTGAGGTACTGTGATCATAATTTATATATTAGACACTCAATCCATGGGATCTTTCCACTTCCTCATGGTTTTTCATGAATCTACTATATAGATGGAAGGGCTAACCAACTCCTAGTTGCACATCTAACGCCACTACTAGAAAACGATTGATTACCATCAAGGAATAAAAACCACTGAATGTAACTTCCATAGAATCCAAAGAGACTCAGGATAACCACCAGAGAAGATGAAGAGTCGTGATTTTTTTATCTGGAAGAGGACTTGGCGTGAAACAAGAGGACGCAGAACTGAGAAGAGATTCATTTTTTTTAGTTAGTGATTCATGTGTGTAGAAAGGATTTGTGTGTAGGTGTTGAAGAGAACTAAAGAGAGGTAGTGTGTAGAATGCATATGTATCACAAAGAAAAAAATGTAGAAAAAAAATCTGAACATAGATGAAGGGGTGCGCAAGAGGAGAAAGAGTGGAGCATAGACAAAGAAGAGTGAAGTGGAAAAGAGCATAGAAGTTGAAGAAGGCAGAGAATACATTGAGTTGTAACAGATCAGATTAGAGACATAACAAGTAATAAAGCTTCGTAAGATTCAATAAGGGTGGTAGGGTCGTGCTAGGGAGGATTGTAGTCCTCAAAATTCTAGTTGGTGTTGGAAGATATTTTTGGAGTTGGTGCTTCCATCTAGTAGGTGCTAGAGAAATCTGAGAGTTGGTGCTCTCTGCAAGTTGTAGCTTGCTATCAAAGGTTGTAGCCTCATATTTGAGTTGGTGCTCAAATACTGTGATGTACATGAAAGTTGGAGCTTGATTGACATCCTAAGAATAAGAGGTTTTCTCCCTTTATGGGGTTCCTCATGAAAATTAGTGTCTCTGTGTATTCTATGTGATTGATCAAACATTGCATATCTATGCAATACATTAAATACTAATCTAAAATGATTCAGAAAAGAACAAGAAAATTTTCAAGATTATATATATATAACTGATTCACCCCCCCCCCC
>ML824775.1:38744-50342 GCA_009831015.1 Picea engelmannii | reverse complement strand
CAGTTATATTTCCATCAATTGGTATCAAAGACGATGCCTTTGATCAAAGGTATATCCATAAGCTTGAACATGACTATTCATGAAGGAAGTTCAACTAACAGAGCCCCTCTATTTGATGGAACAAACTTTTCCTTCTGGAAAATAAGGATAAGAACATATTTAATGTCTTTGGGTGCTGATGTTTAGGATGTTGATGAAACTGGATATGTGAAGCCTGTAGTCTTGGCCTCAAAAGATGATAATATGGATTTTAGATTTAATGAAAAAGTAATGACTTCCATCCTCAGTGGACTTGCAAAAGCCGAGTTTGTCAAATTCATGCACTTTGATTCCGCAAAAGTTATGTGGGACAAGCTGGTAAGTAGTTATGAAGGTAATGAAAAGGTGAAAGAGGAAAAAATTTAGACTCACATAATGAAATTTGAGCAGTTAAATATGGATGAAGATGAAACTATCAATAAGTACTTCTTACATGTAGAAGAACTTGTCAACACTATGAAAGGTCTAGGTGAAACGATATGTGAATCTTTTCTAGTCCAGAAAATATTAAGATCTCTTCCTGATAAATTTAACTCAAAGGTCTCTGCTATAGAGGAAATAAATGATCTCAAAAAATTGACACTAGATCAACTTCTTGGAACCCTAAATGATTATTAAATGAGAAACACCAAAGGTAAATACACTACAAGAGAGCCATCCTTTAAAGAAGATAAAAACACAGACTCCGATATAGATGAGATTGAAGCAAATTTTGTGAGAAGACTGATGAAAGGATCAGGAAAATACAAAGGTAAGTTTCCCTTCAAATGTTTCAACTATGGTAATATAGGTCATTTTTCATCTAAGTGTCCTCACAAAAGAAAGGATCAGACATATGATGTTGAAGAGAAGCACAAACACAAGAAGGTGTATAAAGAGAATAATTTTAATAAGAAAAGCCTTTGTGTAAACAATGATGACGATTCTTCAGATGATGAAAATAGTGACTCTTCTATTGAAAGTAAAATAAATTATTTCATGCTAATAGCTTTAGAAGATCTAAACACTCAATATACAGGAAGTGAGTTCGTTGATGGTGAAGTAGTAGTGTATCTTGAAGGAGAACTTCTTAGTGTCGTGGAAGATATTGATAGACTTAGAGAAAAGAAAAGAAAAGAAAAACAATTACTGCTTAGGTATGAGAGAACATTCAATGAATCATCTGAAGAAATTGCTCTGTTGAAGGTTGAGTTAGAAGAAGCTAAGAAGATTGAAGACATCCTCAAAGAATAATTGAAGGAAGCCAAAACAAAAGGTGAAAAATTGGAAGCTGAAGTAGTGTCTATCAGAAAAGATCTAGAGAAATTCCAGGCCTTATATCATCAGAATCTGACAAGCATTAAATCCTCAGAAGGATTAGCGACCATTCTGAATCAGCAAAGGAATCCAAAGTTGAAAATTGGTTTGGGTTATGAAGTGGGATCAAGTAGTGGTCAACCAAGCAACAAAGAATCCATCAAGTTTGTCAAATCTACAACCATTGACGACAACAAACCTACAGAAAGGAAGGAAGATAATCAACCACCAAGGAGGAGTGAAGAAAAAGTACCAGAAATGAATCTATAGAACAAATAAATAATACACCCTCTACTCAAGGAAATCATCAGCATGGAAGAAATCAACCTGCTCAAAGAAGACAACCATTTTGTAGGTACAAATATTTTTTCTACGGATATTGTTTTCACTGTTCTAACTTTGGCCACAAAGCTATAAATTGTTCTTTAAGATTTAGACATGAGAAATCAAGACACCCAATGAATAAATATCTTCCACAACAAAGAATGAGACATCCAAGTAACAAACAACCACAGACTGCAAATCATGTGATGGATGGGAAAAATACACATATTAAGCATAAAAATCGCTATGATCCTTTATTCAATGAACCAAATGTTACATTTTCCATAATTATGGACATAAAGCTGTAGACTATCACTTAAAGAACTATAAGCCATATTCAAATCACAGAGATGAAAACGTAAAGGTTTGGAAGAATAAAGAAGATAACAAGTATGGATTAGTGTTGTTAGCTCAAAGAAAAAAGAACCCCTGGTATATTGACATCAGATGCTCCAGGAATATGACATGTGACAAAAGAAAGTTCCTATCACTCAAAGAAAGTAAATTAGGAAATGCGACTTTTGGAAGTGATGCTCCATGAAAGATCAGAGGGTATAGTAAGCTTAAGTAATGGAAGAGGCAAAGCTCAAGATGTATTATTTGTTGATGGATTAAATCATAATATTCTTAGTGTCAGTCAGGTGTGTGACAGAGGATGTGAAGTCACTTTCACTGCCAAGGATTGTAAAATAAAAACAAAGAACACAGGAGAGCTGATTGCAAAAGGGGTTAGAACTGAAAACAATGTCTATGTTCTGAAGGAAGATGAGGAATTTCATTTAAGAAAATTTGATGAAAGTTGGTTATGGCACAAAAGGCTTGGACACCTAAATTTTGATCATATTGTCAAACTAAATAATGAAGGTGATGTGAAAGATCTTCCAAGAATATCTAAGCCTCATAAATATGTATGAGAATCCTGTCAAATGGGGAAGCTGACTCGTGCTCAATTCAAATCGAAGAGCTTCACATCTTCAGATAAACTGCTTCAAATTATTCATATGGATTTGTGTGGAACATGTTAAAATATTGTGTAACTGCAAAGAATATTATTATCCCCTTTTGTGGATAAAGATAAAATATATATTTATTATTGATTAGATCAATCCCCTTTTGTGGATTGATCATGTCGGGTATTGTAAATGAGAAAATCCCCTTTTACGGATTGATCAAACCCTAATTGTAATAGGCTAGATGAAAAGTTGGCCCCATAATATATTAAATTGGTTATAACCACCCAGAATGAGAAGTCGACCCAACCAGAATATATTAAAGTGGTTATAACCACCCAGAATGAGAAGTCAGCCCAGCCAGTGAAAAGACACCCTGGTTCACACGTGCCAGATTGTATAAATAAGAGAGGTTGGCGCCTCATTTAGACACACACACTTGTTCATCAGAGCACAATTTTGGAGCTGTAGTTGGAGAAGAAAGAAGATAGAGAGAGGCACATCTCTAGAAGAGGAATTTCTGTATTGCTTGGTTCATTGTCTTGGAATTGTATTGGCTATCTATATTAAGGAAGTTTTGTTGGGTTTTCTTCCCCTTGAGGGTTTCCCAGGATAAATGCTTGTGTACTCTTTTGATTGTGTTTCTCTCAATGATCATGTATATGCTATTGTTATCTAGTAAATTGAAAGTAACCTAATAATAGCTTAAACTTTAACATGGTATCAGAGCTAAGCTGAAGAGAGCATCTTTCACAGGGAAAATAAAAAACGTAAATGTTGTCGTACATGCAAATTAGGGATTTTTATTGGAGAATAATTTCAACCCCAAATCCATCTAGAAAGGTGCGCCCTACCTCAAGGAACATTTTGGCATCCTCAGTGCACTTTTTTAGTGACTAGATCTCCCAAAAAGTGAAACCCTAGTTTTCACAAAGTAATAGAAAATCAGAAGTACCAGTGTACCAGAAGTACCAAAAAACTAGAACTACCAGTGTACCAAAAGTACCAAAAAACTAGAAGTACTAGAAAACTAGAAGCACCAGTCCAGAAATCCGCAGATCAAGTTTGGAGGGGTAAAATTTGAATTTTTATAAATCTGACTGTACGAACATACTCGCCTCAGTCCAGTGCATCTTTTGGTGAGTTCAATTCTATAACCCATAGGGCTAGGGTTTCTACTGCAAGAAAGAATGGCTATCGATATGAGGGTAGAAGACAAGCTGGAAGGATCTGGAAACTTTAGATCTTGGAAGCATAGGTTGCAAATGATTCTAGAAGAGAATGATATCCTAGAACATGTTACAGTGGGTGTACCAGAACCAGAGGAAGAAGAGAAAAAGGCCAAGCATAAGAAGAATGAAAAGAAAGCAAAGAGAATCGTGTTAGATTCAGTGAAGGATCATTTGATCCCTCATATATCTGAACTATAGACATCAAGGAAAATGTATGAAGCACTCAAAAGGTTATATGAAAGAAAAGACATTAGCTGAACTCTTTCCTTAAGAAATTAGCTTTGTAATATAAAGATGGAAAACTCATAATATGTCTCATCCTATCTTATGAGATTTTCTCAAGTTAGAGATCAGCTTGCAGCTATTGGAGATATCATTAATGACAAAGAGCTTGTAACCACAACCCTAAATGGGTTTCCAACTTTTTGGATTTCTTTTGTACAAGGAGTGTGTGCAAGAAGTAAGTTACCCAAGTTTGATAAGTTATGGGCATATTGCACACACGAAGAATCTAGACTTGCAAACCAACATAAAATTTTAATTGTTAATGAAGAGGAAGCTCTTACAGTTCAAAAGAACAGAATAAGTTCCTTTAGGAAGAACAATAAAGAAGTTAACTCTGTAAGAGTTCCAAATAAGAAGAAATATGTTTCAAAGATCAAATGCTACAACTGTCAAATGTTGGGACACTTTTCCTATGAATGTCCTCAAGGAAAAGGGAAAAGAAAGCATCAAGCACATGTGGCAGAGGAAGAGGAATCTCCTCCCTCAAATAAAGCTTTAGTAGAAATTGAGAAATATGTACTTTAAGTTGAAGATAGTTGATCTGAAGAAAGATAGCAAATGGTGGAGTCCATGGAGCCTCCCCAGACAAAAACAAAAGATAAGTATTAATGTTTATTTCTAGTATCTTGTTTACTTTAATACTTTATCATTACAAGTTAGATATTTTTGTGAGAATGTTAATTAACCTCGTTTTACTTCAGTATCTATGCAGACCTATGAAGGAAGTATCAAAGAAGAGGATGAAGAAAGAGATAAAATATTTATTTCATAAATCATACTGTAAGTAAGTTTATAGGTCTCGGAAGAAAGAACTTATGTCATAACTTGAAAAAGTTAGATAGCATGAGAAGGATGTATAATATGGTGATAGTCAGTAAAGATCAGACAATATACAGTATTTATATAGGAGCAGGAGGCTCCTAAAGATGCAAAACAAAAATGTTCAAGATGAAGAAAAAGTTGGATACTCAGATATAGTTGATGAGATGCAGGTAACTACAGGTTCCTCCAGTACCATTCTTATAGATGCAGAGGGAGCAGGTTGATCCAGTATGAAGTCAGAAAGAAATGTTCGAACTCAATAAGGCACCCAGGACATTACAGAAGAAAACTTCAAGGATTATGATTAGAAACTCTTAGTTTGGTGCAAGAGGGAGCTATGTCTCCGAGTTCAAAATGGAGGATCATGATTCGGTGCAGTTAGGAAAGTAGATGGATGGTTCCCAACAGATGGGTAGCATAGTATTATACCATGGAAATATTTTGGACCACAAGAGATTTTTTAGATCCCATAGCTAGACCTTCGTAGAGAAGGAATGAGCAATCCCATAGGTAGACCTTCGTAGAGAAGGAGGAGACCTTTTTAGAGAAGGGGAATGAGAAATTTTCCAAGGTTGGCCTCTATCCAAGTGTTGATTTTTGGATACTCTAGGGACATGCTAGAATACCCTTGTAGAGAAGGGTGTGACCACCCTCGTAGAGAGGAGTGTGGATGTTTCTCCAAGGTGCAGCGGGCAGATACTCTCCTCTGGCCAATGATTGAGTATCTTGGAACACAAACCTTGACCATGTGGAATGGTTAGTTGGCTCTTAAGGTTTGTCTCGTGATCCTATGTGGATCATGGAAAGGGAGTCTAGTCTTGCCCAGGCTAGTATCTTAGCTTCTTTAGTTCATGTGGGATGACTAGGAGTGAAGCTATGGTAGTAGTCCTCCCCAGTCAATGGGTGAGATAGATGACTACAAGAGAAGGGAGAACATAAAATGAATGGAAAAACTCATAGAATATCTTATGTGTAAAGATAAGATATCTTTTGTGTGAAGATAAGAAAGAGGTATCTTCTGCGTGAAGACGAAAGAAAGAAAGAAAGAGTATCTTCTGCGTGAAGATAAAGAGAAAAAAACTTCTGATGATTTATAGATATGACAGCGAGTGATCATGATACCAGATGACCACGTGGATTGTATTGATGCCTCTTATTATAAAGTTGATGATGTTACCCAGTTGATGATGTTATCCAGCTGATGATGTTACCCAGTTGATGATGTTGCCCAGTTGATGATGTTATCTAGTTGATGATGTTTCCCAGTCAATGATGTTATCCAGTGGATGCTACTACCTAGTTGATGTCGACATCTAGTGACCTATCAAAAGATAAAGAATATCCTTCTTGTTAAGAGGGAGTGTTAAAATATTGTGTAACTGTAAAGAATATTATTATCCCCTTTTGTGGATAAACATAAAATATATATTTATTATTGATTAGATCAATCCCCTTTTGTAGCTTGATCATGTTAGGAATTGTAAATGACCAAATCCCCTTTTGCGGATTGGTCAAACCCTAATTGTAATAGGCTAAATGAAAATTCAACCCCAGAATATATCAAAGTGGTTATAACCACCCAGAATGAGAAGTCGACCCAGCCAGAATATATTAAAGTGGTTATAACCACCCAGAATGAGAAGTCGGACCAGCCAGTGAAAAGACACACCAGTTCACACATGCCAGATTGTATAAATAAGAGAGGCTAGTGCCTCATTTAGACACACACACACACACTTGTTCATCAGAGCGCAAGTTTGGAGCTATAGTTGGAGAAGAAAGAAGAGAGAGAGAGGTGTATCTCTAGAAGAGCAATTTCTGTATTGCTTGGTTCATTGTCTTGGCATTGTATTGGTTGTCTATATTAAGGAAGTTTTGTTGGGTTTTCTTCCCCTTGAGGGTTTCCCAAGATAAATGCTTGTGTACTCTTGTGATTGTGTTTCTCTCATTGATCTTGTCTATGCTATTGTTATCTAGTAAATTGAAAGTAACCTAATAATAACTGAAACTTTAACAGACCATTGCGAAAGGAAGGAACTGGAGGAGAACGTTACTTTATGTTGGTCATTGATGACTTCTCCAGACTTACATGGGTTGCATTTCTGAGAGAAAAATATGATGCATTTGAGAAGTTCAAAATGTTTAAGGCGTCAGCTGAGAATCAGACAGGAAGAAAGTTAAAGACAATTCTCTCAGATACGGGAGGAGAATTTTTGTCAAGAGATTTCAAAGAATTATGTGATAGACATGGAATTAAAAGAGAATATACTATTCCAGGTACTCCTCAACAAAATGGAGTTGTAGAACGCCAAAATAGATTAGTTCAACAAATGGCAAGGGCTATGATGAGTGAAAGGGACATTTCACAATCCTTCTGGGTGGAAGTTGTTAACACGACTGTTCATATTCTAAACAAAGCACATCTAAGGTCGAACAGTCATAAAAATCCATATGAGTTATGGTTTGGTTGACCTACATCAATCAAGCACTTCAAAGTATTTGGAAGTAAATGTTGCATAAAAAATAATGATGATCATTTGGGAAAATTTGATGGTAGAGATGATGAAGGTATATTCTTAGGATATGCAACGAACAGTAAAGGATACAAATGCTTTAACAAAAGAATGCATAAATTAGTAGACTGTATTGATGTTCAAATTGATGAAGAAGCTCCTGTAAAAGATCAACAGAGAATAAGCACTAAGTCAAATGAAGAAGATGATGAGAATAATGAAAATGAAGAACAACAAATCTTAGAGTCACAAGAAGATGATGAATTAGATGGAGAAGAGACACCCAGACAATTAGAGTCAAGGCAACAATCAACATCAAATCCTTCCTCCAGAATTTCTCAAAAGAATCATCCTACAAGTCAGATAATTGGTGAGAAAGACAAAGGTGTACAAACCAGGAGAAGGATAATCAAAGACACAGAGCAATCACATATATCCTTTATATCCATGGTGGAACCCAAGAACTTTAATGAAGCCAGTAAAGATGTAGATTGGTTAAAATCAATGAATGGGTAACTGGATGAGATTGAAAAGAATGACACTTGGGAACTTATTCCTAGGCCAACAAATAAAAATGTAATAGGATCCAAATGGGTCAACAAAAATAAGATAAATGAGGAAGGAAATATTGTAAGAAATAAGGCTAGATTGGTCTACAAAGGGTATGCTCAGATAGAAGGATTGGATTTTGATGAAACATTTGTGCCCATAGCAAGATTAGAATATATTAGAATGTTTCTTGCCTATGCTTGTCATAAAAAGTTTAAATTCTATCAAATGGATGTCAAGTCATCTTTTCTAAATGGATATCTAAAATAAGAAGTCTATATGGAACAACCAGAGGGTTTCCAACTGTCAGATAAACCTGACTTTGTCTACAAGCTGAAGAAAGCCTTATATGGGTTGAAAAAAGATCCTTGTGCCTGGTATTATAGACTGGACAAGTATTTTCAAGACAAAGGGTTCAAGAGAGGAACAATTGACTGCAATCTATATATCAAAATAGAGGATAATGATTTTCTCATTATGTTGGTCTATGTAGATGGCATCATATTTGGAAGTAATAATGATTCATTGGTACAATGGTTTTCTTCTTCCATGCAGTCTGAATTTGAAATGTCTATGGTAGGGGAACTGTCATTTATTCTTGGTCTACAAATTACTCAGAGGTCTAAAGGAATATTTATTTCTTAGGAGAAATATCTAAGAGAAGTGTTGAAAAGGTTTCAAATGGAAGATTCTTCACCTGTGAGCACACCTATGGTCACTAGATGCAAGTTAAGCAAGGATGATGACTCACCTGATGTTGATCAGAGTTCATATAGGTCTATGATAAGCATCCTGTTGTACACCACAACATCTCGTCCAGACATAATGCATGTTGTTGGAATGGTAGGAAGGCATCAGTCTGCACCTAAACATGGTCATTTGATAACTGTCAAAAGAATACTCAAATAATTGAAAGGAACAATGAACTAAGTCCTATGGTATCCTAGGAATCATAGTTTTCAATTATCAGTCTATTGAGATGCTGATTGGGCTAACTGCATGGATGAAAGGAAAAGAACGAGTGGAGGCACATTCTTCTTAGGAGATTCTCTTATAGCATGGTTGAGCAAGAAGCAAGGTTCCATTTCCTTATCGACTACATAATATGAATACATTGCAGCTTCCACTTGTTGTACCCAAGTATTGTGGATGATTTAGACACTTGCAGACTTGGAGGTAAAGTATATTGCACCGATCCCAATTCATTGTGATAATACTAGTGCAATTAGTGTGTCAAAGAATCTTGTATTTCACTCCAAGACCAAGCATATACCCATCAAGTATCACTTATTGAGGGAACAGGTAACCAACATTGTTGTTTATTTGCATTCTATTCCATCCAAAGAACAGATTTTTGATATCTTCAGTAAACCGCTTGCAAAAGCTCAGTTTGAGTATCTACACCAAAATTTGGGCGTGACCCTATTATCAAGTTAAAATAGTCTATCTGATTAGGGGGAGAGTACTTATTGTATCTCTGATCAGGGGGAGAAAAAAATCACTCTCAGTTTCCTTTGACATTAATGCCAAAGGGGGAGAAAAGGTGTGGTTTGGATGCTACAGTTGGAGGTCTAATTAGAATAGTGCAACCTTTCAAGGTTTCCATCAATGCCAAAGGGGGAGATTGTTGCCATGTTTACATGAAGAGTGTGCTTGTCATTGATGGCAAGAACAAAAAAAATGATGGCATATTGGTAGTGATGATAGAAAATAGGAAAGAAACAATGATAGCATCGAGAATGTCTAGACTATGACAATGTGGGGGTTTGGAGCAGCTTGCTTGTGGTGCTAGTATTTCATGGTGTTACTTCTTCCTTTGTTGGTGTGGTATGATGAGATATGATTCTATGGAGCACTTCAGTATTTTACAGGCCTATTTACTCTTATGATGGAGCTTAATGAAATAGACAATGGATTCCATGGAGCACTCACCCAATTTCCACTGTATGCATGATACTTGATGCTTGTAGGAGAGCACCCTGACTTGTGACATGTCTATTGAGCTCCTATGATGATCCTTGATGAGATATACAATGGATTTTGTAGAGAACTTACCTCCCTTGGACTTCTTTCATAATACTTGTTGTTTTGGTGGAGCTACCTATGCCTTCAAGTAACATTAACATGATTGGGGGAATAATACACTCTTGGTGAGGGAGCCCTGAGGTTTTTCATGTGTATTATACTTTCATAATGATATTAAAAACAATAGGCCCTCATCTCCTTGGCATATTTTGGAGCACCTTGGGGGGTTTGATGAGGATTTTCATGATGATGTGCTATTGGAATATTGTGATGGAGAACCCTAGCTCTTGGAGTGTCTATTGTACACCTACAATGATACTTTATGAGATGGACAACTATTCCTACAAAATTCTCACTTCTTTTATGCATTTTTCAACAACTTAGGGTTTCAAGGGTTGATTCTGGCACGGTTGATGGATCACTCTAATTGGATAGAGCGCCCTAGGATTTTTGTTTTCTATAATGGTCCTATGGTCATACTTGATGGTATATAGATATCATCTTGGTGAGTTCTCTCCTCTTCCTTGGATTTCCAACAATTGACATAGTTTTAGATGTTTTTCAACACATTGGTGATGATGGACGACATGACATTCTTGGTGAGGGTGGATTGGACTTTGAGGCATCTATTGAGGTTTTGTGGTCATAATTTATAGAGTAGACACTCAATCCAAGGTATCATTCCACTTCCTCATGGTTTTTCATGAATCTATTATATAGATGGAAGGGCCAACCAACTCCTAGTTGCACATCTAACGCCACTACTAGAAAAAGAATGATTTCCATCAAGGAATAAAAACCACTGACTGTAAATGCCAAAGAAGCCAAAGAGACTTAGGATAAACACCAGAGAAGATGAAGAGTCGTGATTTTTTTATTTGGAAGAGGACTTGGCGCGAAACAAGAGGACGCAGAATTGAGAAGAGATTTGTTTTTTTTAGTTAGTGATTCATGCGTGTAGAAGGGATTTGTGTGTAGGTGATGAAGAGAACTGAAGAGAGGCAACACATAGAATGTAGATGTATCACAAAGCACAAAACACACAAAAAAAAAGTTGAATAGAGATGAAGGGGTGCAAAAGAGGAGAAAGAGTGGAGCATAGACAAAGAAGAGTGAAGTGGAATAGAGCATAGAAGTTGAAGGAGGCAGAGGAGACATTGAGTTGTAATAGATCAGATAAGAGATAGAAAAAGTAAGAAAATTTTGTAAGATTTAATAAGGGTGGTAGGGTGGAGCTAGGGAGAATTGTAGTCCTCTAAATTCTAGTTGGTGTTGGAGGATATTTTGGGAGTTGGTGCTTCCATATAGTAGGTGCTAGAGAAATCTTAGATTTGGTGCTCTCTGCAAGTTGTAGCTTGGTATCAGAGGTTGTAGCCTCATATTTGATTTAGTGCTCAAAGAATGTGATGTACATGAAATTTGGAGCTTGATTGACATCCTAAGAAGAAGAGGTTTTCTCCCTTTATGGGTTTCCTCATGAAAATCAATGTCTCTGTGTATTCTGTGTGATTGATCAAACATTGCATATCTATGCAACACATTAAATAATAATCTAAAATGATT